>SJYC01090678.1:0-43458 GCA_006408675.1 Madoqua kirkii | reverse complement strand
ATAATTTCAGAATTTGTATGGAAATACAAAAACCCTCAAATAGCCAAAGCAATCTTGAGAAGGAAGAATGGAACTGGAGGAATCAACCTGCCTGACTTCATGCTCTACTACAAAGGCACAGTCATCAAGACAGTAGTGTACTGGCACAAAGACAGAAATATAGATCAGTTCAGTTCAGTTCAGTCCAATTGCTCAGTCATGTCCGACCCTTTGTGACCCCATGAATTGCAGCACACCAGGCCTCCTGGCCATCACCAACTCCCAGAGTTCACTCAGAGTCATGTCCATCGAGTCAGTGATGCCTTCCTGCCATCTCATCCTCTGTCATCCCCATCTCCTGCCCCCAATCGCTCCCACCATCAGATTCTTTTCCAATGAGTTAACTCTTCGCATGAGGTGGCCAAAGTACAGGAGTTTCAGCTTCAGCATCATTCCTTCCAAAGTAATCCCAGGGCTGATCTCCTTCAGAATGGACTGGTTGGATCTCCTGGCAGTCCAAGGGACTTTCAAGAGTCTTCTTCAGCACCACAGTTCAAAAGCATCAATTTTTCGGCACTCAGCTTTCTTCACAGTCCAACTCTCACATCCATACATGATCACTGGGAAAACCATAGCCTTGACTAGACGGACCTTTGTTGGCAAAGTAATGTCTCTACTTCTGAATATGCTCTCTAGGTTGGTCATAACTTTTCTTCCAAAGAGTAAGTGTCTTTTAATTTCATGGCTGCCGTCACCATCTGCAGTGATTTTGGAGGCCCCCAATATAAAGTCTGACACTGTTTCCACTGTTTCACCATGTATTTCCCATGAAGTGATGGGACTAGATGCCATGACCTTCATTCTCTGAAAGTTGAGCTTTAAGCCAACTTTTTCACTCTCTTCTTTCAGTTTCATCAAGAGGATTTTTAGTTCCTCTTCACTTTCTGCCATAAGGGTGGTGTCATCTGCATATCTGAGGTTATTGATATTTCTCCTGGCCATCTAGATTCTAGGCTGTGCTTCTTCCAGCCCAACATTTCTCATGATGTACTCTGCATATAAGTTAAGTAAGCAGGGTGACAATATACAGCCTTGATATACTCCTTTTTCTATTTGGAGCCAGTCTGTTGTTCCATGCCTATTTCTAACTGTTGATTCCTGACCTGCATATAAATTTCTCAAGAGGCAGGCCAGGTGGTCTGGTATTCCCATTTCTTTCAGAATTTTTCACAGTTTATTGTGATCCACAGTCAATAGCTTTGGCATAGTCAATAAAGCAGAAAGAGATGTTCTTCTGGAACTCTCTTGCTTTTTCAATGCTCCATTGGATGTTGGCAAGTTGATCTCTGGTTCCTCTGCCTTTTATAAAACCAGCTTTAACATAATGGAACACAATAGAAAGCCTAGAGGTAAATCCACGCACCTATGGACACCTTATCTTTGACAAAGGAGGCAAGAATATACAATGGATTAAAGACAATCTTTTTAACAAGTGGTGCTGGGAAAACTGGTCAACCACTTGTAAAAGAATGAAACTAGAACACTTTCTAACACCATACACAAAAATAAACTCAAAATGGATTAAAAATCTCAATGTAAGACCAGAAACTATAATACTCCTAGAGGAGAACATAGGCAAAACACTCTCCGACAGACATCACAGTAGGATCCTCTATGACCCACCTCCCAGAATATTGGATATAAATCAAAAATAACAAATGTGACCTAATTAAACTTAAAAGCTTCTGTACAAAAAACAAAAAAGCTTCTGCACAACAAAGGAAACTATAAGCAACATGAAAACACAGCCTTCAGAAGGGAAGAAAATAATAACAAGTGAAGCAACTGACAAACAACTAATCTCAAAAATATATAGGCAACTCCTATAGCTCAATTCCAGAAAAATAAATGACTCAATCAAAAAATGGGCCAAAGAACTAAATAGACATTTCTCCAAAGAAGCCATACAGATGGCTAACAAACACAAGAAAAGATGTTCAACATTACTCATTACCAGAGAAATGCAAATCAAAACCACAACTAGGTACCATTTCACACGTGAGAATGGCTGTGATCCAAAAGCCTACAAGCAATAAATGCTGGAGAGGGTGTGGAGAAACGGGAACCCTCTTACACTGTTGGTGGGAATGCAAACTGGTACAGCCACTATGGAGAACAGTGTGCAGATTCCTTAGAAAACTGGAAATAGAGCTGCCATACGACCCAGCAGTCCCACTGCTGGGCATACACACTAAGGAAATCAGAACTGAAAGAGACACATGTACCCCAGTGTTCATCACAGCATTGTTTATAATAGCCAGGACATGGAAGCAACCTATATGTCCATCAGCAGATGAATGGATAAGAAGTCTGTGGTACATATACACCATGGATTATTACTCAGCCATTAAAAAGAATACATTTGAATCAGTTCTAATGAGGTGGATGAAACTGGAGCCTATTATACAGAGTGAAGAAAGCCAGAAAGAAAAACACCAATACAGTACACTCATGCATATATATGGAATTCAGAAAGATGGTAACGATAACCCTGTATGCGAGACAGTAAAAGAGATACAGATGTATAGAACAGTCTTTTGGAATCTGCGGGAGAGGGAAAGGATTGGAAGATTTGGGACAATGGCATTGAAATATGTATAATATCATAAATGAAATGAATTGCCAGTCCAGGTTCGATGCATGATACTGGATGCTTGGGGCTGGTGCAGTGAGACGACCCACAGGGGATGGTACGAAGAGGGAGGTGGGAGAGGGGTTCAAGATGAGGAACACATGTATACCTGAGGTGGGTTCATGTTGATGTATGACAAAACCAATACAATATTGTAAAGTAATTAGCCTCCAATTAAAATAAATAAATTTATATTAAAAAATAAATCAAGGGGGAGGGTAAATTGAACAATAATTCAGGCATACAGGGTCTCAAAAAAATTCTCCTTCCATGCATCCTTTTTGAGGAAGCTGCTGACGGAGTTTCCACCACAAGAAATGTGTAAACCAAGACAGGGCTTCCCAGGTGACTCATTGGTAAAGAATCCACTTACCAAAGCAGAAGACATGGGTTTGGTCCCTAGATTGGGAAGATCCTCTGGAGAAGGAAATGAAACCCCCTCCAGCATTTTTGCCTGGGAAATCCATGGTGTCAGAAAAGTGTCAGACACAATTTAGTTATTCAACAATAATAACAAACCAAGAAAGAGGACACAAGACATGGAAGATGGTGCTCTGGTGCAGGAGACAACAGAAGGAAATCTTTCCAGAATAACAGCAAGAGGAGCTCCCAGGACAATAACTGTACCCAGTGTAAAGAAAACTGGAAGGCAGAAAAATAGCCCCCAAATATGTCTTGGTCTTAATCCCATAATATGTCCTCATTCCTAATACTTGTAAATACATTATGCTACATGGAGAGAGAGAATTAAGACTGTACACAGAATTAAGGTTGCTAATCAATTTACCTTAGAATAGGAAGATTATTCTGGATTTCCAGATAAGCCCAATGTAATCACAAAGTTTCTGATCGAAGCAGGAAGGAGGAGAGTTAGTATCATAGTGATGCAATGGGAGAGAGACTCAAGCAGCCATTTCTAACTTTGAAGATGACAGGGAGCTGCAAGCCAAGGAATGCAGGCAGCCTCTTGAAGCTAGAAAAGACTAGAAAACAGGTTCTCTGTGAGAGCCTCTAGAAAAGAACATAGCCTTGCTGACACCTTGATTTTCGCCCAGTGACACCTGTTTCAGCCTTCTGACCTCCAGAACTCTAAGACAGTACATTTGTGTTGTGTTAAGCCACTGAATTTCTGGCCATGTGTTACAGCAGCCACTGGAACTCATACAGCAACCAACTCAAGCTGGAGCCCGGCATGTAGAGTGAGCTGTTGTCACCGTTATCCTATATATCTTAAGGCAACTTCGGGGGATGTGGCCTAGCTGAGTAAGAGAAACAGCAGAGAAGTAAGAAACTAAGAGACCACGGAGCTAGGGACACCCTGAGGACCCACCTGGTCGCTGCGGGGGACCCCGTAGCGCAGCTCATTGACGAAATGCTCGCAGTTCTGGCTGGTCACACTGTAGCACCACACCTGGCCAACCAGCTTCTCCGCCCGCTGGACGATTTTGCTGGGAGGGAATGGCCTGTACTTGTTATCGTGCTTGTTGTTAACCTTGTATCGATCTCTCCCAACCACGTCACGCAGCCGCTCTTTCTTTACTATGGCCCTGTCGGCCACTGCATGCTTGACACTGGATCCACCAGCTCCCGAGATTCCGTCTGTGGATTCAGGAGAGAAACATGATTGGTCCTGGACTGGCCCCCAGCCTAGCCTCCACCACATCCACTTGGGGATGAGCAGATGAGTCAGGGTCAGAGCTACGTGGCTTTGGATAAGACCCTTGTGGTTTCTGGTCCCTGGTTTTCTTATCTGAAATAAGGAGCAGTAAAATCCTATGATTTTCTGTGATTTTTTTTTAACGTAGAGAAGCTGGCCTTGTACACCTTGTGACACCTCAGTGGCCCTCTTGTTTGTGCAGTGTGGGCCCTGAGCACACCCACCTCCCTGGAGGAATAGAGTGTGCAGTTTTTTGTGATCCTGCCAAGGCTCCACTTCCCTGACACACACAAAGCTGATCACTGCAGAAAAGTTGAGTGGGTTTGCAGTAGCGGATTCCATCTTTCTGGGAACAAAGGGACCAAAATCTCACAGCTGTTCTCAGAGGAGTGACACCAGGGAGGTCAAGAAAGGGTATATTCACACAGCCCTGGTCAATGCTGAGGGGCTGAATGGTGCAACAGATTTCCAGAAGTGAAACTGCCCTGAAGAAAGGGATTTGGGGCCCTTACAGGGGACCGGATGATGTGGACCAAAAGCTGGTGCCCACACAGAAATCTCTCTTGATGTCACCAGCTTATATCATGTAAGTTGGGTATGATGACTGAAAACTGGGCTTGCATTGAAGAGGTGGACCCCAGGAACATCACAGAGGAGACTCAGGTCCCTCAGAGAGCCTCTGTGGCCTTGCCATGATCGGGAACCCCAAGGTCTCTCCCAGTAGGGGAATCATCCCATTACACAGGGCAGGATCCATCTTGCACTCTGATGCCACGTGACAGCAACAAGCAATGGCCAGAGGGTCTGATCAGAGTCCAAGTCCTATTCTTCTTGGCTTTCCAATGAGGACTGAACCCCTTTGCCGTGAGAACAACTCTGAGGTTTAGAAATTCAAGGAATTCAGATTTCCTCCTAGTAGGGCATGAGGTGCTTAACAGATTGAGGTAAATAGAAGATGATACTGTGTTTGAGCCCCAAGTCTATTGAAAGAGTCAGTGTGGGGACTGGATCAGGGGAGCTCTGGAGACCCATCCACCCTCACCCCCTTGGTGGGCAGGTTGGAGGCTGGGACTGGGGAGAGGCAAGCAAGGTGCCTGGGGCACAGAATTTCAGGAGGTTCCAGCTTCAGAGGTGCAAGTTCAAAGTCAACACTCAACAGTAAGGGCTTCCTTATACTCCACAGCCTGGGTGCCACCCTGGTGAGAGTATGCACAGGCTCAGAGGCAGAAGCAATGGGTGCTGATTCTGGTTCCATCACTGCACAGTCTTGACATGTCACTTAACTTAAGTGAGCCAACGCTCAGAATCCAGAAATACAAGCTAAGATGGATTCATGAACACACATCAATTTAGGAATTTAAGGCTCCTTTTCAAAGAATCATTTTTCTTTTTAAAGTTAGCTGTGAGAGACTATTTTCTTTGGCTCCAAAATCACTATGGATGGTGACTGCAGCCATTAAATTAAAAGACGGTTGCTCTTTGGAAGAAAAGTTATGACAAACCTAGACAGCATATTAAAAAGCAGAGACATTACTTTACTGACAAAGGTCCATGTAGTCCTGTATGGATGTGAGAGCTGGACAATATAAAAGGCTGAATGCCAAAGAACTGATGCTTTTGCACTTGGTGTTGGGGAAGACTCTTGAGATTTCCCTGGACTGCAAGGAGATGAAACCAGATAACCCTAAAGGAAATCAATCCTAAATATTCACTGGAAGGACTGATGTTAAAGCTGAAGCTCCAACATTTTGGCCACCTGGCTCAAAGATCTGACTCGTTGGAAAAGACCCTGATGCTGGGGAAGACTGAAGGCAGGAGAAGAGGATGACAGAGGATGAGATGGATGGATGGTATCACAGACTCAATAGACATGAGTTTGTGGAAACTCTGGGAGATGGTGAAGGACAGGGAAGCCTTGTATGCTCATGGGGTCACAATAAGTTGGACATGACTGAGCAACTGAACAACAACATTAAAGAAAATACCATTAAGCAATAGGAGAAAGGGCAGATGAATATGGCAAATGATCAATGACTGAAATGTGGGGAACCTCAGACTTCATAGCAGAGCATCAGGTTTAAAGGCAGGAGATAGAGTCAGAGCCAGGATTTGAGTCCCACCACTGGGACTTTCTGCTATGTGACTGTGGACAAGTTGCTTAACTTCTCTGAGTCCCCAGTTCCTTGTAGAACAGGTCCAATAAGTTTCACCTATGCCTATGGCTGTGGATGAGGAGCTCCAAGGATTTAAGAAACAGATTAGGCAAGGTGCCTCCACCAGTGCCCGGCATAGGGTTAGTGCCCAGCAAGTGTTCACTCTCATTAGTACTGGGTTGTTCTCTAAGTTTCCTTCCAGCTTTAACTTCCACCACTTTTTCAATAGTATGAGGTCAGTCCCCATTGCCTCACATATTTCACAAGATTCCTGTGAAGCTCCAACGAGAAGATGCAGATAGAAGCATCTTCTCCCTTTAAGGAGCATTGCTCACCCAGTGGCGGGTGTCACACTGTCCACCCAGGTCCCTGTCATGCCTTCCCTGTCTCCTGTCCAGCAGTTACACCCACTCAGCACAGTCACTCAATACTGAGGCCCTACTGTGTGCCAGGCCTTGTCTAAGGTGCTGAAGCCCTCCATGAGCTTGACAGTGTATCTGCCCTCAACTAGTATACACTCTAGTGAAAGAACCCTGACAGTGAACAAATAGAGACAATAAGATAGTTTCAGGTGTTGCAAAGGCTGTGTGGAAGATTTAAGTGAAGTCACATAGGAGAGGATGACCAGGGGAGGCTGCCCTCCTTCCGACTAGGGAGGGCCATGCCCAGGAATGGCCATTTGAGTTGAGACTTGAATGATGAAAGGGAGGCAGTTGTTTTGAGAGCCAGGAAATAGTATCACAAGCAGAAGGGAGAGCAAAAGCAAGGACCTCAGGAAAGAAGGATGCAAGGAGGCCAGTGAGGTCTGGAGACCCAAGCGGAGAGAAGAATGTATCTGCCCTCAACTAGTATACACTCTAGTGAAAGAACCCTGACAGTGAACAAATAGAGACAATAAGATAGTTTCAGGTGTTGCAAAGGCTGTGTGGAAGATTTAAGTGAAGTCACATAGGAGAGGATGACCAGGGGAGGCTGCCCTCCTTCCGACTAGGGAGGGCCATGCCCAGGAATGGCCATTTGAGTTGAGACTTGAATGATGAAAGGGAGGCAGTTGTTTTGAGAGCCAGGAAATAGTATCACAAGCAGAAGGGAGAGCAAAAGCAAGGACCTCAGGAAAGAAGGATGCAAGGAGGCCAGTGAGGTCTGGAGACCCAAGCGGAGAGAAGAAGAAGAGGGAGATCAGATAGGGAGCTTGGTCCAGGCCAATGCAAGTTCAGAGGCCACAGCACAGATTGGAAACTTTTTCTGTACATGACAGAAATGCCAGTTGAAATTTTAAGGAGAGGAGTGACATAATCAGATTTATATTTTAGAATGATCATGCTGGTTGCCCAGTGAAGGAAGGACTGACCATCGTGGACAAGAGGCAGAGAGCCCAAGCAGCACTGCAGTAGCATCAGGTGAGAGAGCATGGTATCTTACCCCAGGCACATCAGTGGAGATGCTGAGAAATGATCAGATTGTGGGTCAGCTTTGGAGATAAAGCCAATAGGATTTCTTGATGGAATAGATACAGGATGAAACGGATCAAGGATGATGTGTATACTTTTGGTCTAAGCAACTGAATGGTGTTGTCGTCTGGAGCCCTCCATCTGAGGAGTGTCAAGTTCAGCATGCCAGTTAGACACCTAAGTGAAGATGCCAAGTAGTCAAGAGGTTATACAAGTCTGAAGCTGAGCAGGATCAAGGCTAAGTTAAGGTTGTGGTCTTGGGGAGACATCAACAAGTAGAAGGTATTAGAATCGAGGGCACAGGTGAGGGAGGAGTAAAAATGAGAGACGTGGGAGAGGAGGAGGAAGCCACCCCACCCACCTCCCATGGAGGCCCCAAGGAAGGGCCTAGTGGGAAAGGAAGAAAGGCAGTGCCAGGGGAAGCACAGAGAGAGGCCACTCGCACTAAATGCTGCAGAGAAGCAAGGAGGCTGGAACCAGGATATTGATGAAGCCTTGATAAGAGCTGCTTCAGGAAGGGTGTAAATACCCCCTGATGGAACAGAAGAGAAGATGGGAAGTGAGGGGCCCCCAGTGGCCATGGCAGACAAGAGATCTACCCCATGGGAAAGTAGTTAGAGAGACTGTGTAGTCAAGGGGGTCTTTGGTTAACAGTGAGAGATATTCCAGTGGTTTCAAAGCCAAGAGGAACAACACAGAAGGCAGGGGGAAATTTGAGGGCAAAATGCTTATGAAAGTAAAAGGAGGAGTCCAGGGCCCTAGTCCAACCCAGCGGCTGGCTTTATAAATAAGGGCAAAGGCAGAGTCTGTGGATGTCGAGATCGGTGGTTTGGTTGATCAGGGGTGGATATGGTGACATCTACATTGGTTACTTTAATTTTTCTGTAAATGCAGTGTGAAGTCACTGATTTTGCTACCATCCCTGGTCAGCAGAAGACACACCCAAGAATGTCCACAGCAGCTGCACACAGAGCAGCCTACAACTAGAAACATCCAATGCCAGTGAGCAGAAGAGTGGTTACCAAATTGAAGGATTCCCATTGTCTGAGGAAACACAGCAATGGAGAACTAAGAACAGCATGGGTGACTTCATGGGGCCAGTGAAAGAGCTGGAGACAAGAGTTGCCCTGAAGTTCTAAAGCAAGCAAAGAAAGCAGGAAGACCTAGAGGAGCGGCTGCCTCTCAGGAGGGCGAGAGGGTCCTGAAGAGGCACGAGGGGCTTTTAAGGGCCGTGGAAATGTTCTAGGCCTTGATCTGTTCATTGTCACATGGATGGATACATTTTAAAAAATTCATTGACTCTACACTCGGTTGGAAAAGACTCTGATGCTGGGAGGGATTAGGGGCAGAAGGAGAAGGGGATGACAGACGATGAGATGGCTAGATGGCATCACTGACTCGATGGATGTGAGTTTGAGTGAACTCCGGGAGAGGGTGATGGACAGGGAGGCCTGGCGTGCTGCAATTCATGGGGTTGCAAACTGTTGGACACGACTGAGCGTCTGAACTGAACTGATACACTTGACTATATTGTGCACTTTACTGCATTTAGGTTTGTCCACTGTTAAATAATTTAAGATAAGGGAGTGGGAATCCTCACAACAATACCCCAAATTAAGAATTCTAAGCCTCAGTTTACAGATGAGGAAACTGAGAGTGGAGAATGAAACTGGATCCACAGTCACCTCTGCTGCCCAAACACCTGTGCTCTTTCCACATGATTTATTTAATGAAAATTCAACTTAAAAGTTGAATGTGTTTTATACTAGGTCATAAAATATAAAGTGCCTTATACTAGAACTGCCCCGTTGGAATCCCACCTCAGTCTCTCTGCATACCCCTTGGGTTCCAAGGAGCAGAGTTTGAAAACCGTGGCCCTACACCAAGATGTCTTCTTGTAGCACGCAGGAACCAACTGCCAGTTGTGGACCAAGAGGAATGTTGAGGTCCCCAGTTACCCACAGCTCCCCCATCCCCTCTGTTTCCAGCCTCAGCATGATGGAGGCCCTGGGTGCCCTTACCTGAGGGTACCAGGTGGACCACATATCCGCCGCCAATGTAGATAGCCCAGTGACTGATGGGAGGGCGGAAAATCTCAATCAGGTCTCCAAGCTGGGGTTTAGGCTGCAAAACCAAGAAGAGGTTATGGGAGATGTTAGAGGTGATGGGAGAGCTGGGAACCAAGGGTGGGGCTCAGCCCAGAGGGAGCAGCTCAGTAGCCTTCATCTCATAGCTTTCCTCTACGTCCTCCCGATCCCGCCTGGCCATGCTGGTGCCCGGCCCACTTCACATGTCTGCCAGGGACTATGGGCCTGCCCACCTGTCATTACTACTTGCTAAGTGCACACCTTGCTGGGACTTCTACCTTATTGTTACTCTTTCTAGTATATTATTTGCTGAACGCTTACTCTGAACCAAGAACTCTGCTGACCAGTTGTACAGGAATAGTTCAATAAATTCACACAACCTGCCTATGAGGTGGGCACTGTTGTGAATTCCATGTGGTGAAAGAAGAAATCAAGGCTCAGAGATGGAAATGAGATTTTGCCAAACCACAAAGCCCCTGAGTGGTGTGAGCAAGACTCAGTGCTAGGCCACCTGATTCCCAGGCCATCGTCTTGACCACCACAGTGACCATCAGGTGTCAGGGTCCAGCCCCCGCAGGATCCAGGGGTACCATCAGGTGAGACAGTGTCGGTGAATGAATGAATGAGAGGGGAAAAAATAGAAGCTGATATTCCTTGGTTTACAGAGAAAGCCAATAAAGCCCCAGACAAGGGACTTGCTCTGTTCATGGAGGCCGCAGGTGCCCTCTCACCGCAGTGAAGACGCAGAGTGCATTCTAAATCGGGTCTTAGAAGCCTGGACAAAAAAGTGAACACAGAGAGCCTCTGTGCTCCAAGGGATCAGCCTGAAAAACAGAGGGAGGGAGAGGGAGAAAAGGAGAAAGAATGATTGACACGGGGTGACCAAGCTTCAGTGAGTGAGGTCCATAACTTTATTTTCAAAAGGAACTTTTGTACCTTGACTTGTACAGAGGGAAATGAAAGATGCAAAGTCATACAGAGTCAGCCCAAACATTACATCTGTTTTGTCTTTATCGAAACCAGGATTTTTTAATGCATACCTTTCCCATAAACAAAGTTGTGTACATTATCTTCTGACCTTGGAGGCCTGTGGACATTTTATGACACTCTTTTGATAAAGGCTGCTCAACCAGAAAACTTATTCTCCCTTGAAGTATTTTTTTCTTTATATTTCTAATCTATGTCAGCCTCAGAATGTATTAAACAGAGTTACGTTCTCACAGAGCAAAGATGCAGTGAGTTACAACAAAGAAAGAACCAATTAGCTCAAAGGTCTGATGTGGTTAATTCCAAGGCTTCTTGCTTTTCTTACATTCCAACTATGTTAACTAATGCACTCCCAGGTGCACAGTGGATAAGAGATATGAGAACTTAGCAGCAAGCACTGGAACAATGCTTTCATTTCAACAATGAAATTCTACACCAGCACTATTCTAATAGTTTTTAACTTTTTGAATGGCTCTATATGTTTAGAATGTTTTAGGCTTCCCATGCCTCTCACAGTTGGGTGGCTGTGAATAATCACATGCGTAGCTGCAAGAGTCTGGATAAACCTGTCAGACAAGCTAGAGAGCCATCAGAGGGGCTTGATTTGAAATATTCCTCTCATGCCCAAGAGACTTATCAACTAGCCTTAAGTTGATTTTTGCCAGAGAAAGGTGGTCGGGGATAGCCCCCTGTTAATGTCAGAAGAGTTGGTGAAAGACACAAAATAGTAAGACAGACAGATTCTGGTTTTGGCATAGATGCTCGAGCATGTCCAGGGAATCCCTTGAATCCTGATCTGCCCTTGCCTGTCAGGTCTTCTCCACATGACCTTTGTCATGGGTGGGATCTCCCGTGGTGGCTCCCAGCAGTCAGGAAAGCACATGGGTTATCTGACTAGAGCTGCCCACCTGCAGAGGCTGCCAAATCTGTGGGCAGCAGTATTCCACAGACGCTCCCCTACCTGACCCAGACCTGGCAGACAGATGGAGTCAGCCTCTGGCAGTAGTGACCGCCTAGCTGCTCATCCTGAGGATAAGAGTGTGTGCATGCATGTGTGACAAGCAAAGGAAAACTCTCTTCTGCACTGTGCTCACTCCTCTACTTCTGACACCGGATGTGTGGGTTTCCCACACTAAGCAATTCAATCCTCGGTGCACACTGACTGGGTGTCCCACAGTTTAACTCAGTTCTGACACTCACGGCCCAGAGTCTGCGCAGACCCCACAGGCTTAGTCCCAGGAGACTGAGATCCAGATGCCAGGTGCCAAGTTGAAGTTGATACCTGCACTCTGAACAACTGGCTGTTAATTGAAGGTTCCTAGAGGCCCCTTCCTTGGGTTCAGTGGATTGCTGGAACAGCTCATAGAACTCAGGAAGACAGTTTACTTGCTAGAAGACCCGTTTACTAGAAAATATGCAACTCAGCAATGCAGAAGGCAAGCTGTGGGGCAGGGGGGATTCAGAGCATCCTTGCCCACTCCAAGGAACTCTGCTCTCCAGCACCTCCCTGCTCTCACCAACACCCCAGCTTAGCAGTTTTATGGAGGCTTTATTATGTGGGCTCAGTTGATGAGATCATTGGCTGTTGGTGGTTAATGCTACTTCCAGGTCTTTGATCAGCCTGTCAGTTGAAAGGGGCTTCTTCTGAATGATAAAACACATTCCTCTCTCTCCCAATGCTCAGAAAATTATTCAGGTTTTAGAAACTCTGTGGCAGGAACCTGGGACCAAGGCTAAATATGCATTTCTCATTACATCACAGTGGGCGTGTGTGAGAGTGAGGGTGTGCATGTCTTTGCAGGGGAAGGTGGGAAGGATGCTGAAACGCTCCTCAGAGCCCCACCCTGTGGTGAGAGCAGTGGCCCAGCGCCTGAGAGCACTCAGGAGATCTTCAAGATCACCGTCATTCAATGTACTGAGGTCCCAGTACCAGACACTGTGCTAAGAGCTGCAGGTGTGGGCACTCCGATCTGGACTTCCCTCATCCAAACCAATCATAAATCTCTTTGGGACACCTGGAGACAGAGCTCCTCAGAGGTTGTTCCAGCCCTCTGTCCTTTCCCACTCACCCATTGCTCTTCGGGGACAGACCCATAGGGGCCTGCCCACATCCCACCTCCAAACTCTGGCCTGACTGAGAGACTCCATCAAAGATGAGTAGGGAGTGTGGACTCCCCTGGGATAGCAATGATGGGCAGTGGGAATAGCCCATCACCACTCTACAGTGGCTGTGAAGCAGGGTCAAGGGCAGCTCATTCCTATTTATAGAAGCACTAAAACTGCCAAGAAGCATCCCATGTGGCAGGAAAAATATCTTTTTTTGCTGGAATTTTACAGACAAATCATGCTGTCTTATTGCAGTAAGTATAATTTATCTTCCTACAGGAAGTCACCCAGACCTTACTGAGAACCGATTTCAGAACACTGGACAATGGTCACAATTTATGAATCTCATTTGTTTTCCAGAATAGAGGGGGAAAAAAGTACATTAATTGTTGGGTGAGAGTTAGGAAGTTGTCAGGGATCCCCAGTGGAGAAGGATATAGCAACTCACTCCAGTTATTTTTGCTTGGAAAATCCTATGGACAGAGGAGTGTGGCAGGCAACTGCTCATGGGGATATGAATCTCATTTGTTTTCCAGAATAGAGGGGGAAAAAAGTACATTAATTGTTGGGTGAGAGTTAGGAAGTTGTCAGGGATCCCCAGTGGAGAAGGATATAGCAACTCACTCCAGTTATTTTTGCTTGGAAAATCCTATGGACAGAGGAGTGTGGCAGGCAACTGCTCATGGGGTTGCAAAGTGTCAGACATGACTGAGCGACTGAGCACAGGGATCCCCAATGGGGAATTTAACTGGGCTTTTCCATGAATAATTCAGGATGTAAAGGCAAGGTAGAGACCCAGCCCTCAAGGAGTTTATGGGTTAGAAAAAGCAGCGTTTGGACAAGAGTAAGAACAAAGCTAGTGGAGGTGATGGAATTCCAGTTGAGCTGTTTCAAATCCTGAAAGGTGATGCTGTGAAAGTGCTGCACTCAATATGTCAGCAAATTTGGAAAACTTAGCAGTGGCCACAGGACTGGAAAAGGTCAGTGTTCATTCCAGTCCCAAAGAAAGGCACTGACAAAGAATGCTCAAACTACCGCACAATTGCACTCATCAGATGCTAGTAAAGTAATGCTCAAAATTCTCCACGCCAGGCTTCAGCATATGTGAACCGTGAAGTTCCAGATGTTCAAGCTTGTTTTAGAAAAGGTAGAGGAACCAGAGATCAAATTGCCAACATCTGCTGGATCATTGAAAAAGCAAGAGAGTTCCAGAAAAACATCTATTTTGTCTTTATTGACTATGCCAAATCTTTTGCTGTGTGGATCACAATAAACTGTGGAAAATTCTGAAAGAGATGGGAATACCAGAGCACCTGACCTGCCTCTTGAAAAACCTATATGCATGTCAGGGAGCAACAGTTAGAACTGGACATGGAACAACAGACTGTTTCCAAATAGGAAAAGGCATACGTCAAGGCTGTATAATATCACCCTGCTTAACTACTTTGCAGAGTACATCATGAGACACTCTGGGCTGGAAGAAGCACAAGCTGGAATGAAGATGGCCAGGAGAAATATCAGTAGCCTCAGATGTGCAGATGACATCACCCTTATGGCAGAAAGAGAAGAGGAACTAAAGAGCCTCTTGTTGAAAGTGAAAGAGGAGAGTGAAAAAGTTGGCTTAAAGCTCAACATTCAGAAAACGAAGATCATGGCATCTGGTCCCATCCCTTCATGTCAAACAGATGGGGAAACAATGGCAACAGTGTCAGACTTTACTTTGGGGCTCCAAAATCACTGAAGATGGTGATTGCAACCATTAAATTAAAAGACATTTATGCCTGGAAGGAAAGTTATGACCAACCTAGATAGCATATTAAAAAGCATTCATTACTTTGCCAACAAAGGTCCATCTAATCAAGGCTATGGTTTTTCCAGTAGTCATGTATGGGTGTGAGAGTTGGACTGTGAAGAAGGCTGAGCGCCAAAGAACTGATGCTTTTGAACTGTGGTGTTGGAGAAGACTCTTGAGGGTCCCTTAAACTGCAAGGGGATCCAACCAGTCCATTCTGAAGGAGATCAGCCCTGGGAATTCTTTGAAAGGAATGGTGCTAAAGCTGAAACTCCAGTATTTTGGCCACCTCATGTGAAGAGTCGACTCATTGGAAAAGACTTTGAAGGGAGGGATTGGGGGCAGGAGGAGAAGGAGACGACAGAGGATAAGGCGGCTGGATGGCATCACCGACTTGATGGAGTTGAGTTTGAGTGAACTCCGGGAGTTGGTGATGGTCAGAGAGGCCTGGCATACTGCGATTCATGGGGTTGCAAAGAGTCAGACACGACTGAGCGACTGAACTGAACTAAACTATGAGGTCAAATAATAAGCAGCCATAGGTACACAGACTCGAGGAGTTCACTGTGTCCCTGGCAAATACCAATGAAAGGAGAACTATGCAGAGAAACAAGCTTGCAAATATATATATATATATATATATATATATACACATCCAGCAGCAAAATTATCTACAGAGAAAGTTGGACTTATCTCACCTCCTCTTTCTTTCTTAAGTTCATGTCCAAATGAAATGCTGACCCTAAAATTTGTCCCTGAATTCACTGCCTCCTCATCTCCCGTCCACTGACTTGGTCCGGGGCAGCCCCGTCCCTGCCTCTGTGAGTCCCTCTGACCTCTGAACCCCCACCCCCACCCCACTTCCTGTCTCCATCTGGAGAACACATAGATGGGCTGTTCACTCCATCCCTAAGTAGTCTCAGATGTCTAAGACCACGGCCGGGGTACTGGCAACAGCAGACAGGGAAAAGGCAGAACATCAGCTGTCTCTATTTGGAAACGAAATGGGGCAGGAGCCAGGCACGGAGTAGCCCAGAGCGAGGCTTGATGCCGCCTTTCTTGAGAAATACGACACCTCTTCCCAGAACTGGTTGATTTTCAGTAATGGCAGGAATCTGGCTTGTTCCTTTGCAGCTGCCCACTAGGGAAAGGAGCCTGCCCATCCCACTGAAACTTCTCTCACTCAGAAACACTGGCTGCTTGGGAGAGAGCGTTTTAGGAACAGATCGCTGAAATCAAGTGCATTCTCAGCAGCAGGACTGATGCTTGGGTGACGGAGGAGGCAGAGGAGGTGGGATGCACTCATCTCCCTTGTCCCAGGGTTGCCCCTCCCCTGCCACCCCAGCTTCCTCCCCGTGGCCCCCAGAACACCCACCACTCCTCTCCGTAGAAGTCCCTACCCCTACTGCGCTGGGTGCAGACAGGAATCTCACTCTGCCCCAAGACCTCCTGGTTCCAGCAGGAAAAGGGCGTTTTAAACAACCAGTATATTTCCCTATGAAAGCCTTCTCCGGACAGGCTCTGGGAAGAGTAAGACCCAGTGTTTACAGGAGGGGACTTGCCCTCTCATTTAGAGTCAGCGGTGGGGAGTTTCAGGGGACTTACCGAAGCCATCGCGAGCCAGAGCAGTACTGCAATCTTTCCGCTCTCACACCAGCTTTTATACCAAAGCTAAGAATTTTGCTTTCGCTTTTGCTTTTCTTCTAAAAAAATACGAAGCTGTAAACTTTTTTTTTTTTAAGGTAGACTATGATTTGCTTTAAGTGGAAAGGTCAATGATTACCTACCTCAAGACATAAAGTCACTGGGACTTTAAAGCCCCCTGCAGGTAGAGTAGGAGGCTGGTGCTATCATCTGGCCTTGCTTGAGAAACCCAAGGTCTCTTCCAACAAAATCCTGGATGACTGTTCCTACTCCAGGAAGAGGGGCATTTTGAGGCTCAGAGGTGCCAACCCTCTAGTACACCTTCTAGGCCATTGTAATCACTCTAGGAAATACTGGGTCAGAAGCCAGTATTCTGGGGTGGGCCAGATGGGGTATTGCCCTCCACGGGACAAGCCTTCAGGAGGTGGGCGCCTCATGGCATGTGGGACCCAGGACCTCGATGCCACTGTAGGATGCGTTTGGCTGCAAGAAGCAGAACTTAACTAAAACAGGTTTTGACAGCCTGGGCAGCCACTGACTCTGTAACAGGAAGACAGAGGCCTGTGACTCAGATCCATTTCAGTAGCTCACTGAGGCCACTAAGGACCTAGGCTTTTCCATCGTGCTGGTGCTGTGTCCCCAGCAACACCCTGCCTGTCCCCCATGGCTGCAGCAGCCTCAAGGGGCACGTTTTTTTCCTGGGATGTCCAAATGCACTAAAGGAAGATGTTTCTCATCACTTGTCTTTTTCTTTTTTTTTCCCCCTCTAGGGAATACAGTCTTTCCTATATCCCCCTGGCTGGCCTGCTCTCCCTCTTCACTGGCCAGACTGATTCACGCTTCCCCTTCCAAACCAATCATGGGCAAAGAGAAAGGGGCTTCCACAGCAGCTTCAGACCACTCACAGTGCGTCGACTGGAGCTGGAGGGTCGCCTGCTGCCTGATGAACAGCAGGATTGTGAGCCTGGGAGAAGGTGAGTGACTGTAGTGTGTGTGTGCATCATGGGGAGGGATGGCTACTGACTATACAATCAACATGGGATGCACTCACCTGGTTCTCATCTGGGTGAAAGCCAGCTTATTTCAAGGCTACAAACACACAGGAACCAGTTGGCCAACAATCAGACAGCATCTGGCAGGAAAATCAGGGGCGACTGACTCACTGGGGATGGGAGGAGTATGCAGAGCAGGCTTGTGGATATGTAGAGAGCCTCCGAGTTACTGGAACTCAGTCAATTCCTGGAAAAGGTATCATATTTCTCTGAAAGCACAGGCCTGTACGGCCTTTTTCTGTGCTGCTCTGCACCTACGTCCTGCCCCATTTCCTTTCCAAGTAGAGACACAGCTGACTGCCTTTTCACCGTCTGCTGTTGTCAGCGTCCCAGCTGTGGTCTTAGACAAGTGGGGACATCTGGGGATTGAGTGATGGAGATGGGAGGTGGGGGGCAGTCAGAGGGTAGAGGGAGTCACAGAGGCAGGGACAGGGCTGGCCTGGACCAAGTCAGTGGATGGGAGATGGATAAGACAGTGAATTCAGGATAAACTTCCAGGGTGGGCACTGACTGGACTTTGTGATTGGATGCAGGTGGCAGGGGTGTGGGTGAGTGTGGGGCAGAAGGAAAGAATGTTTAGGGAGATGGAGGACTTAGGATGGCCCTCTCTGGGGACTAGGAAAGCTGGAAGAGGGTTGGAAGAGGGGACGTCATTCCCCAGACCTGGAATGTAGTGGGAACAGAAAAATGATTCATTTTTGCAGCTGGGGTGCCCTGGGGTGGAACACAGACCATGAGGAATGGGGTGCAGAAAGGGAGTCAGGCAGGACTGTGGGGTGCCTAGTGGGAGATGTGGACATAGGCCCAGCTTGGCCTCTTGGTACAAGTGACCTTGAGCAGGCCATCACCCTCTGGGAACCCTGGTTCCTGCGCCTCCACAATGGGATGATGCTTCCTTCTCATGTTGTTGTGTAAACGGAAGGGCCACGTGGCAGGGGTCCACCCCATTGCTGACAGCTGTGTGATCCCACAAGGTTCTGGTCCCTGGCTGACCTACCCATTGAGTCACATTAAGATCTCTCCAACTTGTATCTCTCAAGACATCAGCTATGAGAGAAGGGCATCCTGAGGGCAGGAGGGGACCCAAAGATGGGGCTCAGTGAGGCCACGGACACCACGAGCACAGGCTGGTGGACTTGGGGGTCTGTCCACATACTGACTGCCCAGCATAGCCCTGGGTGGGCCTGGTGCTGGGACATGTTGGGGAGATGCTGTGCAAGGTGTGTCATGAGTACACACATGCAGAAACACATCCGCACAGCCCTGGGCGTATGAAGGTACACCCGAGTGAACACGGACTCAGCCAGCACAGTCCAGGACCCTCCCTCCTTTCCCGTGTCTCAGCAGAGGTGAGAGCTGGTGCCCAAGACAAGTGCTTGTACCGTCCTGTTTTCACATCACATGATGAAGATTAAGCATCACCCCTTCTCCCCAAAGAAGCCACTCTCTGTGAGACGGATGGCTTAGGTTCATGTTCATCTGGTTTTTCTAGAGCAAGCAGGCTAAACGCTATACCTGGAGATCTGGCTGAGGCGTTTTCAAAGTGGCTATTAGACAAGAACGTGGTCCATCTGGTCCCTGAAAGAAAAGAAGGATTTTCTGTCTAAACGTCAGTCCTGTCCGACTCTCAGTCATGTCTGACTCTTTCCGATCCCGTGGCCTATAGCCTGCTAGGCTCTTCTGGCAGGAAGTCTCAATGGACATTAGCAAATATTTTAAAAGGAACAAAAATGCAAACATAAAATATCAAAATTTGTGTGGTATCATAAAGTGCTGAGAAAAAATGTATTATCTTAAATGCTTATACTCGAAAAGAAGAAAAGTTTAAAATCAGTAGTCTGAGCTTTCAACTGAAGAAATTAGAAAAAATTGCAAAATAAACCAAAGCAAGTAAAAAGAAGGAAATAAAAAACATAAGGGCAGAAATCTATAAAGTTGGAAACAGAAAACAGCAGAGAAAATCAATAGGGTCAAAACTGTTTTTCTGAAAATACCAATTAAATTGGTAAAACTCTAGTGAGACTGACAAAGGAAAAAAGGGGAAAAGATTCAAATAACCAATATCAGAAATGAAAGAAGGGTTTTCACTAAAGACCCCACAGACATCGAAGAGATAAGAAAATCATACTATGCACTCTATGTATGTATTACATTTGATAACTAAGATTATATATAGATTGGTACAGCCACTATTGAGAACAGTATGAAGATTCCTTAACATATTAGGAATAAAAATTACCATATGACCCAACAACCCCACTACTGGGTATATGCTCTGAGAAAATCACAATTCAAAAAGACACATGTACCCCAGTGTTCACTGCAGCACTATTTATAATAGCCAGGACATGGAAGCAACCTAGATATTCATCCATAGATGAATGGGTAAAGAAGACAGAGTACACATGTACAGTGGAATATTACTCAGCCATAAAAAGGAATGAATTTGAGTCAGTTGTAGTGAGGTGGATGAACCTGGAACCTGTTATACAGAGTAAAGTAGTCTGAAAGAGCAAATCAAATATAGCATAGTTGTGCATATATATGAAATCCAGATTAAACGAACCAATTTCTTGAAAAACACAAACTATCAAAAGCAACCCAAGATAAAATAGATACACAGTCTATTTTCTATGTCTGGTTAGACGAATTGAATTTTTAATTATAAAATCTTCCAAATGAAAATATCCAGGTCTAGATTTCTTCCCCAGCAAATTACATGAACAGTTTAAAGAAAGACTCAACCAGAGGAGCCCTCCAGGCTCCTCTGCCCATGGGATTTCCCAGGCAAGAATACTGGAGGGGATTCCATTTCCTTCTCCAGAGGATCTTCTCAATCCAGGGACCAAACCCATGTCTCCTGCTTTGGCAGGTGGATTCTTTACCAATGAGTCACCTGGGAAGCCCTGTCTTGGTTTACACACTCCTTGGGGTGGAAACTCCTTCAGCAGCTTCCTCAAAAAGGATGCATGGAAGGAGAATTTGTTTGAGATCCTATATGCCTGAATTATTTTTCAATTTACCCTCCCACTTTATCTAATAGTCTGTATATGTATAGAATTCCAGGGCTTCCCTGGTAGCTCAACTAGTAAAGCATCCTCCTGAAATGCAGGAGACCCTGGTTTGATTCCTGGGTCAGGGAGATCCCCTGGAGAAAGGATAGACTTCCTACTGCAGTATTCTTGGGCTTCCCTGGTGACTCAGACAGTAAAGAATCTGCCTGCAATGTAGGAAACCTGGGTTCAGTCCCTGGGTTGGGAAGATCCCCTGGAGGTGGAGGGCATGGCAACCCACTCTAGTGTTCTTGCTTGGAGATTCTCCATGGACAGAGGAGCCTGGTGGGCTATAGTCCATAGAGTGGCAAAGAGTTAGACACGACTGAGCACCTAAACACATAGGTATGTAATTCTAGGTTAGAAATTGTTTTACTTTAAGATTTGGAAGGCATTCTTCCATTGTCTTCTTGCTTCCAGCATTGCTATGATGAATTGTAAAGTAATGCTGATTCCTGATCTTTTCTTGGTTTCCTGTTTTTCTTTCCTGCTCTAGTGGATGTAATGTCTTGTTTTTACCCAGTGTTCTAAAATCTCACACTAATGTGCCTTGGCATAGGTCTGCTTTTATCCTCAAGCCCCATTTCAATCTGAAAACATATACCCTTTGGTCCTTGTAAATTTTAATGAGTTATTTCACTCTTGCTTCCCCTCCTCTGAGTTTCCTCTAGTCCCTCTTACTGGAAAGTTTATTATTCAAATGTTATACTCACTGGATTTTCCTTCATTTTTACCTTTCAAAGCTGTTTTCTATAGTTTCATCTTTTCTGCTGTTCCTTCTGAGAGATTTCCCAACTTTATCTCTAAAATGTCTATTGAGTTTGTAACTTCCATTATATTTTTATTTTCTGAGAATTGCTTTTATTCTCTCAACTTTTCTGCTATTTTTAATAGCACTGTGTTCTTCTTTATTGTTGTTGTTGTTTAGTCACTAAGTCATATTTGATTCTTTTGCACCCCCATGGGTCATAGCCCACCAGATGCCCCTGTCCGTGGGATTTCCCAGGCAAAAATCCTAGAGTGCCTTCTCCAGGGGATCTTCCCAACCTAGGGATCCTGAATTTCCAGGTGGATTCTTTACCACTGAGCCACCAGGAAGTCCCTCTGCTTTACTGTATACATTCTATTTTCTAAAGAGAGTTTTAAAAAAGATGTTATCTTTTCTTTCTCCAGCTTGCCTTTTTCTTTATGTTTTGCTCTCTGTCTTCTATTTCAGAGGTCCTGTTAGATGTCTCGGAAAAGGCAATGGCAGTCCACTCCAGTACTCTTGCCTGGAAAATCCCATGGATGGAGGAGCCTGGTAAGCTGCAGGCCATGGGGTCGCAAAGTGTTGGACATGACTGAGCGACTTCACTTTCATTTTCACTTTCATGCCTTGGAGAAGGAAATGGCAACCCATTCCAGTGTTCTTGCCTGGAGCATCCCAGGGATGGCGGAGCCTGGTGAGCTTCTGTCTATGGGGTTGCACAGAGTTGGACAAGACTGAAGTGATTTAGCAGTAGCAGCAGCAGCAGCTAGATGTCTGGTACATCTGGATTGTAGGCTCATGATTAAGAGTAGGGGTCTTGAGGAGTGAGCTCAGAGAGGGCCGTGGCTTGTTGGCTTTGAGGTTCACTTCAGAGTAGACTGGGAACCCTCATATTGATACCTTTCATTGATTCCACTTGGGCCCGTCCGATTCCCCAGAAGAGTTTTCCTGACTCTTATGTAGAGGGTAACCTACTGGGAGCAGAGGGGATGGGCAGGCCACAAGCCTCCATTTAGCATATTTATGGCCTCTCAATCCCTTTTTGGGGGTATGATACCCACACCCTCACATGTGCTTTTGTTTTCAGACCCCCAAATCTTCTGATTTTCATTGCAGTTAGGGAGGGGCCTCAGCTCTCTCTCTCTTTCACTCACTTCCAGAATTACCTGGTGATAGTCAATATGTGATATTTTTCAAGGATTCTGTTGTACATAGTTCAGTTCAGGTCAGTTCAATTCAGTTCCATCACTCAGTCGTGTCCGACTCGGCGACCCCATGAATCGCAACACACCAGGCCTCCCTGTTCATCACTATCTCTCAGAGTTCATTCAAACTCACATCCATCGAGTCTGTGATGCCATCCAGCCAATCTCATCCTCGGTCGTCCCCTTCTCCTCCTGTCCCCAATCCCTCCCTGCATCAGAGTCTTTTCCAATGAGTCAGCTCTTCGCATGAGGTGGCCAAAGTACTAGACTTTCAGCTTTAGCACCATTCCTTCCAAAGAACTCCCAGGGCTAATCTCCTTTAGGATGGGCTGACTGGATCTCCTTGCAGTCCAAGGGACTCTCAAGAGTCTTCTCCAACACCACAGTTCAAAAGCATCAGTTCTTTGGTGCTCAGATTTCTTCATAGTCCAACTCACATCCATTCACTGGCATCATGGACTCGATGGACATGAGTCTGAGTGAACTCCGAGAGATAGTGAAGAACAGGGAGGCCTGATGTGCTGCAATTCATGGGATTGCAAAGAGTCAGAAACGACTGAGCTACTGAAGTGAACCGTAAGATTAAAAATATATGAGAGGGACATCCCTGGTGGTTCAAGCAGTAAAGAATACACCTGCCAATGCAGGGGACACAGGTTCGATCCCTGGTCCGGGAGAATCCCACTTGAGGTGAGGTCACTAAGACCTTGTGCCGAAACTGCTGAGCCCAAAACTACTGAGCCCAAGTTCTAGAGCCTATGCTCCACAACAAAGGGAGCCCCGGCTTCCTGCAACTCAAGAAAGTCTGAACACAGCAATGAAGACCCAGTGAGCCAAAAATCAATGAGTAAATCTTAAAAAAAAAAGTGTATGAGAACCCTATTAAAAAGATGGCTCAGGTGGTCAACAGTCTGCGTTCAATGCAGGACACTGAGGTTGAATCCCTGGGTTAGAAAGTCTCCCTTGAGAAGGGAGTGGCAACCTACTCCAGTATTCTTGCCTGGAGAATTCCATGGACAGAGAAGCCTGGCAGGCTGCAGTCCATGAGGTTGCAAAGAATCAGACACAACTGAACAGCTAATGCTTTCACTTTCAATAAGTACCTTTGAGTGTAATAATAAAGAATTTAAGTTGAAGTAAAAAAAATGTGTTCTTTATTGTTTTTGTTTTTTATGTATTTTTTGTATGAAAAGTGTTATAAATCTTTTATAGTACAGTATTGTATAGTTGATTGTGTTACTTGTGTACTTAAGCTAACATTGCTGAACTTACAAATAAAAATTGGACTTAAGAATGTGTTCTCAAAACTGACCAGGTTAGTACTTTGAGTGTAATAATAAAGAATTTAAGTTGAAGTAAAAAAAATGTGTTCTTTATTGTTTTTGTTTTTTATGTATTTTTTGTATGAAAAGTGTTATAAATCTTTTATAGTACAGTATTGTATAGTTGATTGTGTTACTTGTGTACTTAAGCTAACATTGCTGAACTTACAAATAAAAATTGGACTTAAGAATGTGTTCTCAAAACTGACCAGGTTAGTATGTAGGGGACTTACTGTATTTAGGATTAATATTTAGCTTTTTCCACAGCTACCTTAGCCTTTAGTGTTCTCTGAGTCCTAGGGGAATTATGTCTAAAACTAATGCCTTACTTTATTTTTATTTGGAGTTCAGGATGGAGTGAAATTTGATACATATTCTGTTTTTACCCAGAAACTTACTCTTTCTTTTGTAGGTTTCTTTATTTTTCTAGTACAAGGAATATAAGTGAGATATCTTAATAATTTAAAATATAACATCATTACTCTTTATCATAGTTGAGTCATTTATTGAAGAACGTGCAGAGAGCACTTGGCGCCTGGCAGGTCTGGGCGCTGGGCATACAGCAAAGATCAAGACAAGTGAGGGCTCTGCTAGGATCCAGGTCAGAGTTCATTGAGGATGAAATAGCAATACCTCTTCTACTTTATATGTATCTCAAGAGCTCCCTGTTGATCAGCCAGGATTTCAACCATCTGGCCTCATCTCCCTGTCCTTTCCACAGTCACCCTCTGGGGATCTGTCTGCTTTAAAAACCCACAGGCTGAAGAGAATTTCCCTCTTCAGGCTTGTGTATGTCATTGGCCAGCTGCCCCATTCACAAATTCCTTCCTCAGGCTGCCCTCCTCTCTGCATTTCCCTGCCAATATTTGTTGACTCTTGAGTTTGTCAAGGAGGCTAGGAGGCACTTGAAGCTCCCTGAGCTGGACATTCTTGTTGAAGGTACAGTCTGCACTCAGCTTACTGACACAGAGTCTGACTCCCGCTCCTCTCTCTTGCAGGTCAGAGGTGCTCTCACAGCAGCTACTATCTCGGAAGTGGGCCTGTCAGCCCTAATCGCTGGAGTCATGTTCTCAAGAAACAAGAAGCAAAATCAGTGACCTGAGGGGAGTGTCTTGTCAGCAGTGACATTATACACTGAGGGGAGTCTTGTTTTGCTAGACAGTTTTGAGAGAGTTAACAGGCAGGTTGATAGCGAATCCAAGGCCCCTTTAAGGAGGAAGTAAACTTTCTTTCTTTTTCATATTCTTTTGCCTTAGTCTCGTAGGCCCTGTGAGCTATGATATATCTTTCCAAGGATGGGCTATTTTTAAAAGCTCTGTGTTAATTTTGCAACAGTTGATTTAATTTGAAACCTGGCCTTTGAAGCACAATATATCT
Source organism: Madoqua kirkii (assembly GCA_006408675.1). Taxonomy (NCBI): domain Eukaryota; kingdom Metazoa; phylum Chordata; class Mammalia; order Artiodactyla; family Bovidae; genus Madoqua; species Madoqua kirkii. Next base: position 18,153 of record SJYC01090678.1, on the reverse strand, counting down.
TACTCCTGGGTATGCTTTTCTCAGACTCTATGTCTCTGTGTCAGTCATTATAACTGGAACAAATGTTGCCTGGGCACCTGTTTTCCTCACTGCTTACACAACCATAACACATCTCTCCCAGGGACAGAGTGCTTGAAACTCCATTCTTCCAGACTAGTCTTGGGCCAATGTTATCTCAAGATGTATGCTGTGGGAGAGGGTCTGGATAAAACTTCCTCAGTCTTGAGGCATTCTTTTTATCTGTTCTCAACAGCCAGTTGAAAAGTATATAATGCCCTGCTTAAACTAGTGAGGTGGGTACTCATTCTACCCCCTTCTGATATCTATGTCAGAAGCTTTCTCTGCTCTTCTTTGTTAAATAAAAACCTTTGCTGCACAAAGCTCTGAGTGATTGAGGCATTCTTTTTATCTGTTCTCAACAGCCAGTTGAAAAGTATATAATGCCCTGCTTAAACTAGTGAGGTGGGTACTCATTCTACCCCCTTCTGATATCTATGTCAGAAGCTTTCTCTGCTCTTCTTTGTTAAATAAAAACCTTTGCTGCACAAAGCTCTGAGTGAATGAGACTGCATCTTTGGTCCTGGAGTTAACTCTTCTCCTTGGGATATCACAATTCGACACCAAACACCATAAGCTATCAGTTTCTGGTATGGTTTTTGGATTTCATTTTTTCTTACAATAATAAAAACAAAATCCAATAAGGGAGGATTTTATTGGGGGAGATGCATCAAGAACTGCCTGGCTGGAGTCTGTTGAGGTTGCAGTGAGGCTCTGTTCCTGCTGATGCCAACCTGTGTCTGATCTTTGGTGATTTTCTCTCACTTTCAATTTGTGGGCTGTGTTCTTTGCCTGCAGGAAACAAAGTCCAGCTCTGGTTATCTCAAGCAATGGGTGTTTCCAGTTGTGTCAGTACAGGTGGGCAGCAAGAGAGACAGACAAACCCAACTGATATGCAAGCACAGGAACCAAGGGCAATCAGGACCCTTGGACCTGGACTAGACCCAGGCCAGCTTCTTGGAGTCAGCAGCCGGAGTCTGTAGAAGTCCAGAGGGACCAAACCAAACCAAACCACGGTCAAAATGAAAATTTTGTGCTCTGGCCAGTCTTGTTTAAAACCTCCCCTGCTCTCCACAGCTTTTCTCTGCCTTATCACTTCCACCCTGCAGTGATCCTGTGTCCTCTCCTCTTGGGACTTGTCACGGCCCCCAAGCCTCTGATCCCACACCCACTCCTGTGGCTTGTCCTCCCATATCTGCTCAGCTGCATCCCTATCCCTGGCCTGAGAGGAGCTTCTAGCACAAGCTCCTGAGAGAGAATCTGACTGGTTCACTCACCACACTGAGCTGTCTACTGATTGGCTGACTGTCATTGGGTCAGATAACAGCTGATGCAAAAGAGTATGATTTTTCTGTTTGTTTTGAGGAAAGGTGAGGTTAAGATCCATCAGGTTGTTGATATTCATTACTTTTTAACTTTTTGAGATTTGGTCTCTTCTTGGTTGTGTGGTGGTCAAGAGTGTGGCCTTCTGGAGTCAGGCAGACCTGGGCTGGATGTGAGCTCTGCCTTTTATCAGCTTTATGACCTTGGGGATTGATTCAAGTTCTCTCAGGTTGAATACCACTCTTGGTGGTTTGGCCTCTCAGTTGTGTCTGACTCTTGTGACCACATGAGCTGTAGCCCACTAGGCTCCGCTGTCGATGGGATTTTCCAGGTAAGAATACTCGAGTGGGTTGTCATTTAGTAAAGTACAAGTGATGATATTGATCTTGGAGCGTTACTGTGTGAATTACATAAGGGCCTTATACTTACCATAGTGGCAACTAAGAATATTCTCTTAATAAATTGTGGCAGTTGAAATAATCATAATGGTCCTCATTTTCGTTCTTTCTCTTGGTTCACCCAGTGTCTTGTCCACTGGCCTGTCTGGGCCACAGTGACATCCTGGGGAGGCATTCACCAGCAAGGATCATGCTCAGCCTTCTTCCTCATACTGCTGATAACCAGCTGTGTTTACAACACTGACCTGCATGCTGATTAGTTCAGGGCTTCCCTGGTGGCTCAGAGGTTAAAGCCTCTGCCTCCAATGTGGGAGACCTGGGTTTGATCCCTGGGTCGGGAAGTTCCTCTGGAGAAGGAAATGGCAATCCACTCCAGTATTCTTGCCTGCAGAATCCCATGGACGGAGAAGCCTAGTAGGTTACAGTCCACGGGGTCGCAAAGAGTCGGACACGACTGAGTGACTTTACCTCACCTCATATATGTACATATATGCAATAAATATATAAGTATGTATACATGAATGTGAAAGATGATTAATACAAAAATCAAGGAATATCAAGTTCACCCGTACCTAGGTATGGACAGGGTAATACTGCCAATGTTTTGTGAAGAGTTCTAGAATCTCTGGGTCACAGTCTGATGTCAAGTTCTCTGACAGCTCTCTTATAGAGCCTCCTTCTGGGAAAGTCCTTGGGCAGGTCCATGAGAGGAACCTGATTAAGTTACAAAGGTGATGCAAACCGAAGGCATCTGGGGGATTATGGCATCAGCGCAAGTGTCTATTGGGGAAAATGACCTTCGCAACCTTTGTCCTGAGCCACATTTGATGCATCCTGTCATCCTAGTGTCTGTCTTTACTAGCAGCCTTTAGAGACACCCTTCAGTTTTCTCCTGTATAAATGCTTTTACCTTCTGTAGCTCATATCTTTCCCATTCTTGGATTACTCTCTAGTTTTGCTGGAATATCACTTTGAATAGGTTCTGAGAAACAGTGCATTTAAAAAAGACTGTGCATGTCTGAAAACATCTTCATTTTATCCATTTGATTGATAGTTTGACTGGGGATGGAATTTTAGGCTGAAAAAAAACATTGTCCCAAATTTGAATGTATTGCTCCATTGTTATGTCATTTAAGCTACTCTTGTTGAGAAGTCTGAATTCGCTGTGATTTTTGAGCCTTTGTATGTGACCAATTCTATCTTTCTGGAAGGTTATAGACTCTTCTCGTTATCTTCAGTGTTCTGAAAATTATCTATGATAAACCTTGCATGCATCTGTTTTCATGAATTGTATTGGGAACTTGATGTGTCTTCTCAGTCTGGAAACCCCAATTCTTCAGTTCTGGAAAGTTTTCCATTTTCCCTGTTTTTCATTCCGGAGGCTGTATCCCTAGAATGCCCCTGTTTTTCTTTTTTACATTTCTATTTATCCCTTTCTGACTGTGCTGGGTCTTCACTGCTGTGCGGGCTTCTGATTGCGACGGCTTCTCTTGTCGTGGAGCGTGGCCCTCGGGCACGTGGACTTGAGTAGCTGCAGCGTGGGGGCTCAGCAGCTGCGGCTCCGGGCTCGCTGCACAGGCTCAGAAGTTGTGGTGCACGGACTTAGTTGCTCTGTGGCAGGTGGGATCTTCCCAGGTCAGGAATGGGACCCGGATCTCCGGTATTGGCAGGCAGATTCTTTGTTATTGAGCCACCAGGGAAGCCCTCCTCTGATTTCCTTGTCTTCTCTTTCCTGTTTTCCAATTATTTATCTTTTTAAATGAGAAAACTGACATTTACTGGTATATTTAGTATAATAGAAGTTTTTTAGAAGTTTTTAAAAAGTAGCAGTGATGATGTCAGAATAAAGAGAAACTTACGCTAAATATATCTGATTTCATAATTTGTGGTACTACATAATAATTGAGGTCCCAGTTAGACCTGGCTTCGACGTCAGGTAAATGTCCACCCTCATATACAGCAATAAAATAAAAAAAAAGATTACTGTACACATTTGGGAAGTAATAAATTTAGGGTATTGTATTAGGAAGATTTGGTAGATTTATAAAATATCTCTTAATCGTGTCATTTTTAGTTGTCCTTTAGTGGTCATTAATAGACTGAAGGACAAATTCATAAGTTTATACAAGTAGAACATTTTATGTCAACACAGTATTGTTACATAATCTAGTAAAATACATTTGTCAGTACACAAAAGTAATTTTAGAGTGTTTAAATACAATTCTAAATCTTGAGATAGTAAAAGAACCAGGAAATATTTGCTTATTGTTCATTCTTTCTACAAACATCTTCCTGAAAAATGAGGCAGCACTAACTAGACACATGCCGATCCTCTTCCTGAGCCTTGGGCCTGATGCTCCACTGACACACCCGAAAAAGGCAAAAAGCGTCAGCAATTCTCCTGGACCCACTTCAGAGAACACGAGAGCAGGGTACAAAGCAAGAGGAGGCGCCATGTAAACTGTTCCCAAAGATTTCCTCGTTCACTTCTTGGCCTAGATGAGGGTTCTCAGACTCAGCACTGTTAACGTTTTGGGCCATTGACGATGAAGTGAAGCCGTCATTGTCCTGACTTGCTCTGTGCTTTGCAGGATGTTTAGCAGCAGCAGTGGCTGCATTCCATGGGGTCGCTGGGAGTCAGACATGACTGAGTGACTTCACTTTCACTTTTCACTTTCATGCATTGGAGAAGGAAATGGCAACCCACTCCAGTGTTCTTGCCTGGAGAATCCCAGGGATGGTGGGAGCCTGGTGGGCTGCCATCTATGGGGTCACACAGAGTTGGACACGACTGAAGCGACTTAGCAACAGCAGCAATGTCATTTTTAGTTGTCCTTTAGTGGTCATTAATAGACTGAAGGACAAATTCATAAGTTCATACAAGTAGAACATTTTATGTCAACACAGTATTGTTACATAATCTAGTAAAATATGTTTGTCAGTACACAAAAATAATTTTAGAGTGTTTAAATACAATTCCAAATCTTAAGAAAGTAAAAGAACCAAGAAATATTTGTTTATTGTTCATTCTTTGTACAAACATCTTCCTGAAAAATGAGGCAGCACTAACTAGACACATGCCATTCCTCTTCCTGAGCCTTGGGCCTGATGCTCCACTGACACACCTGAAAAGGCAAAAAGCGTCAGCAATTCTCCTGGACCCCCTTCAGAGAACACGAGAGCAGGGTACAAAGCAAGAGGAGGCGCCATGTAAACTGTTCCCAAAGATATCCTCGTTCACTTCTTGGCCTAGATGAGGGTTCTCAGACTCAGCACTGTTAACGTTTTGGGCCATTGACGATGAAGTGAAGCCTTCATTGTCCTGACTTGCTCTGTGCTTTGCAGGATGTTTAGCAGCAGCAGTGGCTGCATTCCATGGGGTCGCTGGGAGTCAGACATGACTGAGTGACTTCACTTTCACTTTTCACTTTCATGCATTGGAGAAGGAAATGGCAACCCACTCCAGTGTTCTTGCCTGGAGAATCCCAGGGATGGTGGGAGCCTGGTGGGCTGCCATCTATGGGGTCACACAGAGTTGGACACGACTGAAGCGACTTAGCAACAGCAGCAGCAGTGGCTTCTACCCTCTAGATGCCAGTAGCCTTCCCGTCCCCAGGTGTAAGAGCCAGAATGTCTATCGATATTGACAAATATCTCCCAGAGGCCAAGCCCGTCCCCTCCTTGGGAATCACTGGCCAAGGCAAGCAATGATCATAATACACGGTGTGGCCAAATTAAAATGCAGCTTCCGCACTTGTCCCATCTCACCAGAGAGGGTGGAAGTAGCGGGTGCTGGACAATGTCCAGCAGTAGTTTTCTTTGTAATCGTTGTCAAAGCAGCAACTCTCTTTCATTGAACTCATCAGGACATTTGTGTTTGTGTTAAAAGAATCTGATTGGTCATTATGTTTATTTGTGTTCAGCTCTTTAAAGCAGACTAGATTTTCCTTCAACAGACTACATGTGACTCGTCTAACTTTCCAGTTAGAAAGGGAAGCAATGGATTAAAACTAAAACGTAGTTTGTGCTTTCCATGCCCGAGTATTCTAAAACAGATTCTCCTGTTTTCCATCTACCTACCTAAAAATACTCAGGTTTCGAGAAATGTATACTTAGTAAGCTTTTGTAAATAAGCCTTCACATGGAATAGTACTGTTTTAAAAAAGCAGCTAGGAGCTACACACTCAGGCTGAAGTCTATCCTGTGTCAGATAAAATTTTAAGATAAGTAGAAATTGAAGATTTGGCCAATTATGGCAGAAAGTGAAGAGGAACTAAAAAGCCTCTTGAAAGTGAAAGAGGAGAGTGAAAAAGTTGGCTTAAAGCTCAACATTCAGAAAATGAAGATCATGGCATCTGGTCCCATCACTTCATGGGAAATAGACTGGGGAAACAGTGGAAACAGTGTCAGACTTTATATTTTGGGCTCCAAAATCACTGCAGATGGTGACTGCAGCCATGAAATTAAAAGACGATTACTCCTTGGAAGGAAAGTTATGACCAACCTAGATAGCATATTGAAAAGCAGAGACGTTACTTTGCTAACAAAGGTCCGTCTAGTCAAGGCTATGGTTTTTCTACTGGTCATGGATGTGAGAGTTGGACTGTGAAGAAAGCTGAGCGCCAAAAAATTGATGCTTTTGATCTGTGGTGTTGGAGAAGACTCTTGAGAGTCCCTTGGACTGCAAGGAGATCCAAGCAGTCCATTCTAAAGGAGATCAGCCCTGGGATTTCTTTGGAAGGAATGATGCTAAAGCTGAAATTCCAGTACTTTGGCCACCTCATGCGAAGAGTTGACTCATTGGAAAAGACTTTGATACTGGGAGGGATTGGGGGCAGGGAAAAGGGGGATGACAGTGGATGAGATGGTTGGATGGCATTACCGCCTCGATGGATGTGAGTTTGAGTGAACTCTAGGAGTTGGTGATGGACAGGGAGGCCTGCTGTGCTGTGATTCATGGGGTCACAAAGAGTCAGACACGACTGAGCGACTGAAGTGAACTGACTGACTGACTGAATGTGTATATTTCATAAACCTGGATTAACTGCAGGGTATTATTTAAAAATTACTGTAAATATTAAAGCCAACTGGCTGTCAAATATTTTATAAACATTCTTAGTTTGTAACCGCTCATAGTCTAAATTTAGCTGCTCTCCGAGTAATATTGCTCTTATACCCACTTACAACATTGCTGAAAGTAAAGAAAGCACATTCAGACTGTGTTTTTCCTGGAAACAGTTCCAGGTCTTAACTCACAGTGGATGTTTTAGCATAAGCAGCTAGTTGTGTGCAATCTGATAGAATTACAGTTTGCCCACTTTGAAAAAAAAGATAATGAAGGAGAATTTTTCTCTTTCATAATATTCTGATTGAAGGCCTCTGATGCACATCATGCAGCCCACTTTCATTGATCAGAGCTCCTGCAATCTCAGCGCAGTGGCTGGGCTGGACCCAGCAGCCTTGCAACAAGAAAATCATCAATGGCATCTGGAGGGAGCACTGTCTGGCCCAGGAAGATCATTCTTTCTGTTAAATTTGCACCCTCCGAACTAACTATATACTACTTTTGTATTGAATTACGTACTTTGTACAAAGCATGAGCACAAACAATGAGGCTATTGTTGTTTTCCTTGACCAAGTACCTTTTGTATGAACTGGCTCCATCAGCATTTCTTCTCACACTATGAGGTTCTGTAAAGAACTGGGGGCTTATTGTTCCTACTCCATTATCTGCAAACCATTTCTCCCACCCTAACACCTAGCTTAGCAAGGAAAACACTGGATACAAGTGGTTATATGCAGGTTCCCTAGCAAGAACGAAACAGAGCCACGGGTGCCATAAAGCCAGCCTCATTACCTTTCACAGGAACTTAGGTCAGTTGCTTCATTCAAACTTCTGTCCTCATGGGTTCTGCTGCCAAGGATACCAGTTGTGAGCACCTTGTGATGTTAGTTACACTGGTGTATTTCCTGGAATTTCATATGGCTCAGATAAGCCTGGGCAGTGCCAAGATACATAATTTTTAATCAGTGAAGCTTTCAAATTGTTCTTCATGTTGGGCATGTGTGAGCATTGCAGCCACAAAATATACAACCTAGACAAGCTCTGTGCTTCGAGTACCAAGGGCAGAGTTGGCAGGTCATGTATGGATTGGATTTTTGGTTCTAGGTTCACATTTTCACCCTTTATATTATTGAGATTTCTGATAGATTGTCTCATTGGATTTCTTGGCATCAAACCATTAAGAAAATATTTTCCTTTTTGAATCTTGATTCTGCTTATATGCTTGGTTTGGTTTCAGGGGAGATTTCTTGATCCATGTTTATGATGCTCTTTTCATTGGGAGAAGTACAATTTTGCTGACTGGGGCCTTGGGCCTTTATTGCAGTGAGTGTTCTCTAAGTCCTAGTGAAATTATGCCTAAAACTAATGACTTACTTTATTTTTAGTTGGAGTTCAGGAAAGAGTGAAATTTGACATATGTTCAATTTTTACCATGGAACTTACTCTTACTTTTGCCTCAGTGGTTTTTTTTTTCCTATTATAAGCAATACAAGTCAGATATCTTAATACTTTATTATAACCTCACTACTCTTTTTCATAGTTGAGTCATATATTTAAGAACATGCAAAGGTCAATGGTTGGCTGGACTGTGCTCTGGGGATTCAGCAAGGGTGAAGAGAAGTGAGGGATTTGTAGCACAGAGGTCAGAGTTTATTGAGGATTCAATAGCAATTCCTCTTCAACTTTACACTTACTTCAAGAGCTCCCTGTTGGCCAACCAGGATTTCAACCATCTGGCTTCATCTCCCTTGTCCTTTCTACAGCCACCCTCTGGGGCTCTGTCTGCTTTAAAAACTCACAGGGTCAAACGAGTTCCCCTCTTCATGCCTGTGTACTTTGTTGGCAGCTGGCCCCATCCACCAATTCCTTTCCCATCCTGCCCTTTTCTCCCCATTTCCCAGCCAATTTTTGTTGACTCCTGAGTTTGTCAGGGAAACTAAGGGCCATGTCCAGCTCGCTGAGCTGGATGTCCTTGTTAAAAGTACATTCTGTTCTCAGCTTCCTGGCACAGAGTCTGACTCACTGTCCTCTCTCTTGCAGGTCAGAGATGCCCTCATGGCAGTGGGCATCGCGGGAGTGGGCCTTGCAGCCATGGGCCTCATTGGAGTCATGTTCTCAAGAAACAAGAAACAAAAGCAGTGACTTCATACAGTCCTGTCTGCAGTGACTTTATACATTGAGGGGGTCTTGTTTGCCTTGTGGGTTTCTGCTTTGGATTGTAGTTTTCATTCTATTTTACAATAAGGTTTATTTTCACAAGAATAAAATGAAGCCCAGTTAGGAAAGATTTAATTGGGATGAATGCATCAAGAACTGCCTGGCATGAAGTCTGTTCAGGGTGCAGCGAGGCTCTGTTCCTGCTGATGCCAGGCTGTGCTCTGGCTCTTAGGTGATTCTCTCTCACTTTCTATATTTGGGCTGTGTTCTTTACCTGCAGGAAACAAAGTCCAGCTCTGATTATCTCAATAATGGGGTGTTTCCAGGTGTGTAGGTACAGGTGGGCAGCAAGAGAGACAGAAAAACCTGACTGATATGCAAGAACAGGAGCCAAGGGAAACCAGGACCTTTGACCTGGAACTAGACCCAGGCTGGCTTCCAGGAGTCAGCAGCTGGAGACTGTAGATGTCCAGTGGGGCTCAAACCAAACTATAACCAAAATGAAAATTATATGCTCTCTCCGATCTTGTTTAAAACCTCCCCTGCTCTCCACAGCTTTTCTCTGCCTTATCACTTCCACCCTGCAGTGATCCTGCATCCTCTTGGGGTTTGTTATGATCCCCAAGTCTCTGATCCCACACCCACTCCTGTGGCTTCTCTTCCTATATCCGTTCAACTTCATCCCTCCCCGTGGCCTGTGAGGCGCTCCTAGCACAAGTTCCTGAGAGATAATCTGATTGGCTCACTCACCACACTGAGCTGTCTACTGGTTGGTTGATAGCATTGGCCCACTAGACCAATCAGCTCTGGCCAGTGGAGCCAGGTCACGTGGTACAAAGGCTGCTTCAGACTTTGCGGAGTGTGGGTGTGGATGGTCTTATACCTGACCTGCTTGCTGTTGAGGCCTCTGGGTGGTCCCTTGGGGTCTGCCTCTGTTACCAGCTGTGCTTGGCAGATGTTCAGAGTGACCACTTTCCTGAAACGGGCTTTTGTGGGCTCCTTGGAAGCACCCTTCTGGGGCCAATTGTCCTTCCCTCCACAAGGCAAGTCATCTCCTCCATTTGGTTGCCAGTGTTTCCCTTGGCAGCCTTGGTTGTCTGGGGACCATCTGTCTGTGGAATCCTGGACAGGACTTGTAAATGTCTCTTTTCTAGTTCCCTCCTGCTTGGACCATACCTGGTCTAGGAAAAGCTTATGCTCATTCTTCCCCCAGTCAAGCTTATGCTTGACATAAGCATAGTTTTCTCCCAGTTAGTTTCTTTTAGTTTTATCTTAGCTCTATTGATACAACATCTCATGCCTGTTTTCAAGTTTGCCAAGCTCAAGGGGCACAGGACAAAATTAAAGGGGAGTCTCTTGAAGGCCCTTCTCTCACATTGGGCAGAATGTGATATGGACCCATGGAGTATAGATTTCTAAATTAATTATGGAATAAAAAGGAATGAAGTAGACCAAACATAAGAAAGCAAAAGCACCCTATTCAATTAAAAAATAATGAAACGTTACATATAAAACGTGAGATTTGTGGAAATAATCAGATAAGATGGAAGAACTAATTCCAAATGTATTGATAGTGACCATAAATATAAATGAACTAAACTTGCCAAGTAAAAGATAAACATTATACTGGATTAGAAAACGCATCCAGGGAATACTGTTTACAGCAGATACAATTGAAATATAAGGACATAAAGACTGAAGTTAATAAAATGGACAGTTTATGTGACAAGTCGTTTGACATCTTGAAAACATGAATGTTATCCAGGAAGAAAATGGAGGGTGTGTATAAACTGTCCTAGACTGAAAGGCATTTTGGAGACAAAGTAATTAAATGCAAGAAAGGACTATGAAAGCAGTTGGGGTTTACTGAGGAAATTTGAATGTGAACTGGATAATGAAGAATATTAAGCAATCATGAATCTTATTAAATGTGATAAAGGTATGAGGCTTATGTAAAACACATGGCATAAAAAATACATGCAGATAAAGCAGAATGACAAAAAATCAGATTTTAACCTATGCATTAGGTATATGAGTGGCCATTTTACTACTACTTTTGTATATTAAAACATTTACATAGTAAATACCTTATAAATAGCTGAAACTTGAAAATTTAAAACTTTCAAAATTATTTCAATAAATTTTATAGTAATATTTTTAATAAAAAGATATACTAGGCACCTACTAACTAAAAACTGGTTAATTCATTGATATTAATTAACTGAAAGTTGGCATAACTATATTGATATCAGAAAATATAAACTTTAAACCAAAAATGATTACTAGACAGGATGAAAAGTGTGGCATAAAAAGAAATACACTTGGTCTTTATCCTTGTTTCTAGGCCAGAGCTCCTAAAACTCTCAGAATTTCCTTGGGGATAGGCTTTATGTTTTGCTATTTCTAAGGAGACCCTTTTGATCAACCTGAGTTTGTACTAATGGGGTGACTTAGACCCTAAGATAGCCTTAGGATGGGGCTGGTGATCAGAAAGACCCAGTGATTAGAGGGTTGGAAATTTCAGGCTACAGATCTCTAAGAAGGGAGTGTGGGAGGGGCTGCTGAAGATTAAGCTCTATAAAAACTTTTCAGCAGGAGACTTGATGAACTTCCTGGTGGTGAACATACCAAGGTGTCTGGAGAGTGGCTGCCTGAAGAGGACAGGGAAGCTCCTTGCCTCCTCCGCCCCCACGCCTTGCCCTCCACCTCTCTTCCATTTGGTTGCTTCTGAATTGTATCCATCCTAATAAATTGGTAAACATTTATGGTGCCTTACTGAGTTTTGTGAGCCTTGCTGGAAAACTACTGAAATATAGGAGGGGTTTTGACAAAGTACAGGTGAGTGGTGAAGCACATCTGATGTGAAGGAAGACAGTCTTAGGGGACTGAGGACTTAGGCCGTGAAGTCTGTGTTTAGTGTCAAAATCAAAACGATGCAGTGAGCACCCAGTTGATGTCTGGAAACTCAAGAGAATTGACTGCTGGTGTTGAGAAATGCTCCACAAAGATTCTGATAAAACTTTCAACTCTCTAGGAAGGCATGATATTAATAATTCTAAAACTCTTTGCGTCTAATAAAAATAGTAAAAGAGATATTAAACATTTTGGTCTGTTGTAAGGAGCAAATGACCAGTTCACCACAGTGGGAGATCTACCTACACCTCTGTCAGGATCTGATGAATCAGGGGACACAAAAATCAATTAAGATACCGAAACTTTGCAAAATGTACTGACTAGCTGATTCAATGAGCACATAGAGTAAATTGTGAAATACAGATTCTTTCTGATCATGCACAAAAGAATGCTTACGAAAACTGACCATGCCTGGGCAGGAGGCAGGTGGCCCTTTAGGAGACATATCAGAGCTCCTGGGAGTCAGGACTCACTCTGACACACACATACTCTGCACATAGAGTGCACTCACACCCAACTTGTATACAGCATTCTGACTCACTGCCCTGGTGCATGTCCACCCACACTGCCTTCTGGACCCCCTCTCCATCTCGCCTTTGTCCTCTAAAGAGCGCCTTTCCAGCCAGTCATCCCAGTAAAGAGAGGGACTTCTTACCAGTGCAAGAAGGGCTCCCAACTGTTGACTGCAGGTGATGAACAGAGGGAGCCTGCAGGCTGGACTGGGGCTCCTTGAGGGTCAGGTTCTAGAATGTTCCCTGCCAGGGCTCCCCTCTGCCTGTCTCTGGTTTTTGTATCTCAGGCCAAGCCAAGATTGAGACTTGGAGACCTGACTGAGATTCCTGCCTCTGGCTGTGAACACTGGGCCTTCTCTGTGGTGAGCAGGGGCTGTGTGAGCCATCTGGCTCCCTCCAGCAAGGACGGGTTCTCTGTTTAAGCCCCAGGGTTGAGGTGGAGAAGGGGGACAGTTGCACCATCATGCACCGGTTCTCCCTTCAAGCCTGGCACAAGAGGCGCTCAAGGGCCATTTGCTGCTGCCATCATGCTCCCCACCCCTACGGTGCACCAAGGGCTCGTCTTCATTAGAACTGAGTTCATGGGCAGACTGTTGACTTTATTCCATTAGAGAGTGAGGTTCAGGTCAAGCCAACCCCTGGTTCTTGGGAAGCATCTCATCTTGGGTCCAGTCTCCTATATATTAGTTTTTTTGGAGGGATGAACAGGAATAAGACACAGTTACTTCCTTTCAGTAGTTTACAACTGGCTGCACAGTGTAAGGAGAGGAGCGTGGGCCTCCCAACTGGACAGAAGCAGTTGGGGATCCTCGGTCTCCTGCTCCCTGAGTGTGCGACTTGCACACGTGACCCCCACCCCCCTGCTAAGTTCAGCTGCACTTCCTGCAGAGCAGATAATAATCCCTGCCTCCGGGCTATGTAGGGATGCAGTGAAAGCATGCGTGGGGAGGCACTGGGGCAGGCCTGGCCAAGGCCTGGACCAACTCCTTACTGCCTTCCATAGCGTTACAGCATTAAAGAGAATGTCCAAACCCTGGAAACCCCTCAAGGAACTGGCCAAATAAAATAGATGTCTGCATTTAATGGCGTGTATTCCACCATTAAAACAGATGGATAGCACGTGTGTGTATACACATGTAGGCAGATCTGTTTATATATATATGTTTATATTCAAAACAAGTATAAAAGTTAGACTTATTGAAGAACATTTACTAATAGTGAATTGACCCTATTTAGTATATAGTTTTTTGACTGTTGAGATACTCACATACCCATGTGACCATCAGAACGCAGATCACAGGAGAGTCACTCGCCCCTGAAGCTCCCCCACGCCCCTTATTGTCAGCCAGCCCCTCCCCCCAGCTCCACACCTCAGCTCCTGTGATCTCTTTTCTCTCCCTATAGCTTTGCCTTTTCTAGAATGTCATATAAATGGAATCATACAGAAGCTTGCTTTTTGTGTCTGGGTTCTTTAACTTAGCAGAATGCATCTGATGTTCATTTATGTTGTAGCACGTGACATGCTTTTTTCCTTGTTACTGCTGAGTGGTATCATGTGCCAGCCTTTCTTTTTCACCAGCTCAAGGACGTTTGTGAAGTTTTTGATATTTGAAAACAATTATTACAGCCACTATAGATATTCCCATACAGGTCTGTTTGTGTGCATGAACATGGATTTTAAATTCTTTGGGGTAAACCCTAGGTGTAGGATTGCAGAATCATAAACTAAGATTATGGCACCCAATCCCATCACTTCATGGCAAACAGAAGGTGAAAAAGTGGAAGCAGCGGCAGATCTTATTTTCTTGGGCTCCAAAATCCCTGCGGACTGTGACTGCATCCATGAAATTAAAAGTCGCTTGCTCCTTGGATGGAAAGCTATGACCCACCTAGACAATGTATATATTATAAAGCCAAGACATCACTTTGCTGACCAAGGCCCATATAGTCAAGGCTATGGTTTTTCCAGCAGTCATGTACGGATGTGAGAGTCAGACCATAAAGAAGGCTGAGTGCTGAAGAATTGATGCTTTCTAACTGGTGCTGGAGAAGACACTTGAGAGTCCCTTGGACTGCAAAGGAGATCAAACAAGTCAATCCTAAAGGAAATCAATGAACATACCAATGACTATTCATTGGAAGGACTGATGTTGAAGCAGAAGCTCCAATACTTTGGCCACCTGATGCAAAGAGCCAACTCATTGGAAAAGACTCTGATGCTGGGGAAGATTGAGGGCAAAAGGAGAAAGGTGGCAGAGAATGAGATGTTTAGAAAGCACCACTGACTCAGTGGACATGAATTTGGACAAACTCCAGGAGGTGGTGAAGGTCAAGGAAGCCTGGCATGCTGCCGTCCATGGGGTCACAAAGAGTTGGATGGTACTTAGATACTGAACAACAGCAACAGTGGTAAGTGAATGTTTATTATCAGAAATGACCCAGTTGTTGTCCAAGTACCTCACAGCACTACAGGAGCGTGCGCCCTCTACTGGGGAAGGAAGACGCCCTCGAGATTGCAGGAGGCACTCGGGGGTGTGTGAGGTCCCTTCATCTGTTCATTTTCCCTGGCCCTGGCACTAAAGGTAACTCACTAACTTGACTTTCTTTCTCCCCCTCACCCCTTCCTTCTTATCACACTGTTTCTCTAGAAAGACTCTTCTCTGTCTCCTTCTTTCTATGTAAGAACGTGGGCCTGTGAGAACAGTGGAACTCGAGCCACAGAACAAACCAAGGGATCGTCAAACTCCAGCAGGACTTCTGGCATCAGGAGGCCATGTCTGCAGGATGACCCCCCTGATGCCTGCCTGAGAAAGCTCAGTACTGCCAGGACCTGAAGCCATCCCTTTGAATGTGGTCCCAGGAAGGATGGGGCCACTGTCTCCAAGTCTCTGTTGGGTATAGAAGCCCAGCTTCCAATCTAACCAGCTGTCCACCCTGTCCATGTTACCACGACAGTGAGCTCAGTGGGGCTGGGCTGAGTACGCTGGTCTTTGGGGATCAACTGCACGTATCTACTGCATCCCTTTGTGTTTTCCGAGTGTCCATGTCTTTATCTAGAACCATTTTCTGACCAGCGCTGTTGGGACTTGGGGTGGACTACTCCCAAATATATTACAATGGAACGTTGCTTATTTTGAATTAAAGTTAAGAAATGGCCAAGGCAAGAGGGATGCTCTGACTCTCCTTTCTGATCCCCTGAAATCAGGAAATACACCCGTCATGTGAAAGGTGCCCTCGCTGCACCTGGACGTAGAAGGACATCCTTATTGCCAGGGACAGGGCATCTGGGGGAAGAAGCCTGGATAAACACCTTGTTACTTCTTTAGTTTACCACCCCAAGCGCAAACTCTGCTTAGATTCCTCACTAACTGAACACTCAATACCTAAGTTTTGGGACTTCTCTGGTGGTCCAGTGGTTAAGAATCCATTTTCCCATGCAGGGGACTTGGGTTTGATCCCTGGTCAGAATACTGAGATCCCACATGCCTCAGGAAGCCTACAGCTAGAGAAAACCTGTGCACTACACCCAGGAGCCCTTGGGCCGCAACAAAGACCCAGGGCAGCCAAATAAACGAACAGCCACAGTAACAGCAACAACAAACCCCCAATACTCAGAGCACATTAGTTTCTTTGTCCTGTCAGTTTCTCTCAAGTGCATTGTTTCTTTGTCCAAAATGTCTAAAAGCTGCCTGCTTGGCTAATTCTTAGGGACCGTTTCCATGAGGCTCTATGTGTATGCATTAAAATGGTTTTCTTTTTCTCTATGAGTCTATCTTGAGTCAATTTTATCATGCAGTTCAGTTCAATCACTCAGTCATGTTCAACTCTTCACGACCCCACGGACTGTGGCATGCCAGGCTTCCCTGTCCATTACCAACTCCTGGAACCCTACTTAAACTCATGTCCACAAGTCAGTGATGCCATCCAACCATCTCGTCCTCTGTCGTGCCCTTCTCCTCCCACCTTCAATCTTTGTCAGCATCAAGGTCTTTTCCAATGAATTGGTTCTTACCATTAGGAGGCCAAAGTATTGGAGTTTCAGCTTCAGCGTCAGTCCTTCCAATGAACATGCAGGACTGATTTCCTTTAGGATTGGCTGATTGGATCTCCTTGCAGTCCAAGAGACTCTCAAGAGTCTTCTCTACCACCATAGTTCAAAAGCATCAATTCTTCAGTGCTCAGCTTTCTTTGTAGTCCAACTCTCACATCCATGCTTGACTACTGGTAAAACCATAGCTTTGACTGGATGGACCTTTGTCGGCAAAGTAATGTGTCTGCTTTGTAATATGCTGCCTAGGTTGGTCATAGCTTTTCTTCCAAGGAGGAAGCGTCTTTTAATATCATGGCTGCATTAACCATCTGCAGTGATTTTGGAGCCCAAGCAAATAAAGTCTGTCACTGTTTCCATCGTTTTCTCATTTTATCACTAGTTTTATCATTAGTTCAGCCACAATAAGAGGCAAGAGGCACAGAGAAGGATATTTCCTCTCTTCAACAGCCTACAAATGAGACAATATTATTTCATAAAAGCAGAATCTCAGTGCCCAGAGTCCAGTTATTTGTTCAGCAGGTCAATCACAAGCCTGCTATGTGCCTGGAGGTGGCCAGGCACATGGGACACAGGTTGGTCCAGGTGAGCTTCTTACCCACAAACTCTGGGCAGTGAGAGGCCACAAGGTGGTTTTCTCCACTTTACACCGGCTTCCGGGCTCCCAGTTGGTCAGCCCTGACCTACATCATCTGGGCACCCACGCCCTCCTGGGGTATTATACCCACAGGGCCATTGAGTTTCCCTCCTTTGATCCGTCCCTTCCCTGCATTTCATGCCTGCGGCTCCTCGTCCCTCTTACTCTTTCCCCTCCTGCCGGCCACTTTCTCCCCTCTTTGCTGGGTGGCTGGCTGTCTCCGGATGTCTCCTTTCATGGCTGTATTTATTCCTGCTGGGGTTGCTTTGAAGAGGACCAGACCAGATGGGTCTTCCCTGAGCTGAAGGTTCTTATTTCATTTTATCATTAGTTATCTCATTAGTTCAGCCACAATAACGCAAGAAGCACAGAGGGGGAAATTTCCTCTCCTCAACAGCCTGAAAATGAGACAATATTATTTCATAAAAGCAGAATCTCAGTGCTACCCAGAGTCCAGTCATTTGTTCAGCAGGCCAGTCACAAGCCTGCTATGAGGTGGCCGGGCACCTGGAGGTGGCCGGGCACCTGGGACACAGGGCGGTCCAGGCGAGCTTCTTACCCACAAACTCTGGGCAGCGAGAAGCCACGGGGTAGTTTCCTTCCCTTTACACCGGCTTCCAGGCTCCCAGGTGGTCAGCCCTGACCTACATCATCTGGGCACCCACGCCCTCCTGGGGTATTACACCCACAGGGCCGTTGAGTTTCCCTCCTTTGATCCATCCCTTCCCTGCATTTCATGCCTGCGGCTCCTCGTCCCTCTTACTCTTTCCCCTCCGGCCGGCCACTTTCTCCCCTCTTTGCTGGGTGGCCGGCTGTCTCCGGATGTCTCCTTTCATGGCTGTATTTATTCCCGCTGGGGTTGCTTTGAAGAGGACCAGACCAGATGGGTCTTCCCTGAGCTGAAGGTTCTTGGTGTTCTGTGTATCCGTGGTCAGAGTCCTGGTATTGAGCGCTACCCCACTTCTCTTGCTGCAGGTCACTGATGGGCTCATGACACAGGTGTGACAGCAGGTGTCATCGGAGCAGTGGGCCTGGCCCCCGCC
>SJYC01090676.1:0-18433 GCA_006408675.1 Madoqua kirkii | reverse complement strand
TTTTCAAAAATGCAATATTAAAGACAAAGAGAAAAAAAAAACAAAGTCACAAAAATTATAAAATATATATATATGAAGTTTGCTTTAAAAAATAGGGTCTCTCTCTTTTTCTTTCACAAAGTAAAGTAGGTTATAAAAATGAAAATAAAGGAGTAATAGAGGACTTAAAAATAAAATAAAATAAAGAATGATAGTAAAAATAGTAAAAATATATCTAGGACTTTCTCTTTCGTTGTTGTGGGCAGTGTGCGGTCAGTTCATTTTTGGATAGTTCCTTGATCCAGCTTATATTTCTCAAAATCTATAGGCCCCTTTCTATGTAGTCAGTACTATCTACAAGGTTTTAATCTATTGCACCTGTCACTTCCAAGGTGATTCCCTCTGTTTTAGCTTCTTCTGTTTGCTCGTCTCTTCAGTGTCTAATTTCTGCCCTGGCACAAGGGGTGGTGGTAGACACTTTTTCAGGCTCACTTGTTCAGTTGCGCTGTGGGGAGGGAGGGACGCTGCAAACAAATATCACTGGCGTGTGCTCGCAGTGTCTCGGCCACACTGGGTGTGGCCTGGCTCACGGCGTGTGTGCTTCCCCGTCTACACTGCTGAGGCTCTAGGTTGCTCTGCTGGGAACTGTCTGAGGCCGGCCCTGGTTTTATCCACTTCCCTGCTCTAAGCCACTCAGGTTCAGGTTCTTGGGTAGTTCTCAGAGGTGCAGACTCGGTTGGGCCTGCGTTTTGTGCCCTTCCCACATCTGAGCAGCTCAGGTGACCAGGTGTTTGGCGAGCACGGTCGCTGCGACTTATGGCCTCTCACATCCCTGCTGCTTGGTTTTCTGGGTGTACAACCCGTGCACCTTCTCAGGCAGATGTTGACCATCCAGAAGCCCAAGAGGTCTTGGCTGGCAATGCAGCCTGCTTGCAGTTTGGCAGAGGATGCCTCTCTGGGGCCACGATTGCCCCCTTCTGGCTCTGGCCGCCCTCGCCTGCCTGTCACCAGAGGGGGATGGGCCAGCCTGCAGCCGGGTAGCTCTGCTCAGTCCTTTGTTCTGTGCGTGGGCCTGACGTGTCTTATGTTAGGGCTTTTGCATAGCTCTGCTCAGTCCTTTGTTCTGTGCACGGGCCTGGCGGTGTCTTAGGTTAGGGCTTTTCGCGTGGTAGCTGTCCCACAGTCTGGTTTGCTAGCCCAAGTTAGTTCCCTCAGATTGCCCTAGGGCATTCAGGCCCGGTTCTTACTCTAAGCAGTGCAGCCCGCGCCCCCCTGCCCAGCCCCGGCTTGCTAGTGGCGAATGCAGGCGTCTGCGCTGCTTCTCTGCTGGGCCTGACGTGTCTTATGTTAGGGCTTTTGCATAGCTCTGCTCAGTCCTTTGTTCTGTGCACGGGCCTGGCGGTGTCTTAGGTTAGGGCTTTTCGCGTGGTAGCTGTCCCACAGTCTGGTTTGCTAGCCCAAGTTAGTTCCCTCAGATTGCCCTAGGGCATTCAGGCCCGGTTCTTACTCTAAGCAGTGCAGCCCGCGCCCCCCTGCCCAGCCCCGGCTTGCTAGTGGCGAATGCAGGCGTCTGCGCTGCTTCTCTGCTGGGGGAGTTACCGCTGGGCACATAATCTGTGGGTTTTAATTATTTATTTTTCCTCTCAGTTATGTTGCCCTCTGTGGTTCTAAGGCTCGCCAGAGACTCGGCAGTGAGAGTGTTTCCTGGTGTTTGGAAACTTCTCTCTTTTTAAGACTCCTTTCCTGGGATGGAGCTCCTTCTCTACCTCTTTTGTCTCTCTTTTTATCTTTTATATTTTTTCCTACCTCCTTTCAAAGACAATGTGCTGCTTTTCTGGGTGCCTGATGTCCTCTGCTGGCATTCAGAAGTTGTTTTGTGGAATTTTCTCAGCGTTCAAATGTTCTTTTGATGAATCTGTGAGGGAGAAAGTAGTCTCCCTGTCCTATTCCTCTGCCATCTTAGGACCACCCCAGCAAATATTTTAAAATGAACAAAAATGGAAACACAAAATATCAAAATTTGTGTGGTATAGGTAAAGTGCTGAGAAAAAATGTATTATCTTAAATGCTTATACTAGAAAAGAAGAAAAGTTTAAAGTCTGTACTCTGAGCTTTCAACTGAAGAAATAGAAAAAAAGAGCAAAATAAACCAAAGCAAGTAAAAAGAATGAAATAAAAAAGATAAGGGCAGAAATCTATAAAGTTGGAAACAGAAAACAGTAGAGAAAATCAATAGGGTCAAAGCTATTTTTCTGAAAATACCAATTAAATTGGTAAAACTCTAGTGAGACTGACAAAGGAAAAAAGGGGAAAAGATTCAAATAACCAATATCAGAAATGAAAGAAGGGTTTTCACTAAAGACCCCACAGACATCGAAGAGATAAGAAAATCATACTATGCACTCTATGTATGTATTACATTTGATGACTAAGATTAAATGTAGATTGGTACAGCCACTATTGAGAACAGTATGAAGACTCCTTAACAACTTAGGAATAAAAATTACCATATGACCCAACAACCCCACTACTGGGCATATGCTCTGAGAAAACCACAATTCAAAAAGACACATGTACCCCAGTGTTCACTGCAGTACTATTTATAATAGCCAGGACATGGAAGCAACCTAGATATTCACTGATAGATGAATGGATAAAGAAGATAGGGTACACATGTACAATGGAATATTACTCAGCCATAAAAAGGAACGAATTTGAGTCAGTTGTAGTGAGGTGGATGAATCTAGAACCTGTTATACAGAGTAAAGTAGTCAGAAAGAGCAAATCAAATACTGCATAGTCATGCATATATATGGAATCTAGATTAAATGGACCAATTTCTTGAAAAGCAAACTAACAAAATCAACCCAATATAAAATACACAGTCTATTCCTATGTCTTATTAAAGGAATTGAATTTTTAATTATAAAATCTTCCAAATGGAAATATCCAGGTCTGGATAGCTTCCCCAGCAAATTTCATGAACAGTTTAAAGAAACAGCCCCAATTTTTACAAAATTCCAGAAAATAGAGAAGGGGACAGCACTTCTGAGAGAATACACAGATAGAAAATTAGCACATGAAAAGATGCTCAATATCTTTAGCTGCTGCTGCTGCTGCTGCTGCTAAGTCACATCAGTCATGTCCGACTCTGTGCGAACCCATAGATGGCAGCCCACCAGGCCCCCCCATCCCTGGGATTCTCCAGGCAAGAACACTGGAGTGGGTGGCCATTTCCTTCTCCAATGCATTAAAGTGAAAAGTGAAATTAAAGTCGCTCAGTCGTGTCCGACCCTCAGTGACCCCATGGACTATAGCCTTCCAGGCTCCTCCGTCCATGGGGTTGTCCAGGCAAGAGTACTGGAGTGGGGTGCCATTGCCTTCTCTGCTTTAGCTGCTAGGGAAATACAAATTAAAGCCACAGTGAGATACCTCTACATATCAAGAATGGCTCACATAAAAAATCCTGACAATAACAAGTATTGATGAGCATGCAGAACAACTGGAAATTTCATAGATTGCTGGTGGAAATGTAAAATTCCCAAAGCTACTCTGAAATAACTCTGGAAAATAGTTTGATAGTTTCTTAGAAAATTAAACATGCATTTACCACATAATCCATGAAGCCCATTGGTAAATATTAAACCAAGAGAAATGAAAAGTTACATTCATACAAAGACTTGTACGCAAATGTTTTTAGCAGCTCTATTCATAACTGTCAGAAACTGAAAACCACTCAAATGTTCTTCAGTGGGTGAACAGATATATGGTGGTACAATAGAGTCATATTGAGCGTTAATAATAAATAGAAATGGCTCAGTGTTACCACACAGCAACTTGATCAGTACCCAAAGGTACTGCTGATTGAAACAAACCAGTTTCAAAGGGTCACATCCTACCCGATTCCATTTATAGGACATTCTCAAAATGCAAAATACAGTAATGGAGAGCAGATTAGTGAGTTGCTGGGGGTTAAGGGAGGGGGTTGGAGAAGGCAATGGCATCCCACTCCAGTACTCTTGCCTGGAAACTCCCATGGAAGGAGGAGCCTGGTGGGCTGCAGTCCATGGGGTCGCTAAGAGCCGGACACAACTGAGCAACTTCACTTTCACTTTTCACTTTTCATGCATTGGAGAAGGAAATGGCAACCCACTCCAGTGTTCTTGCCTGGAGAATCGCAGGGACGAGGGAGCCTGGTGGGCTGCTGTCTATGGGGTCGCACAGAGTCGGATACAACTGAAGTGACTTAGCAGCAGCAGCAGCAGCAAGGGAGGGGGTGGAGAAGGTATGATTACACAGAAGCGACACCAAGGAATTTTTTGGAATGATGAGAGTTATATATCCTGATTGTATTGGTGTCATCAGGAAAGTCAATGTTATACGTTAATTAAAAAATAAAATAAAAAGTATGGATAACCACTAGAAGTATATAAAATGGAATTCATAACTTCCAAATTAGCTTAAGAAAAAAATGGGAGGGTGATAAAGGAGACTTCATCAATCCAATAGTAAGTATGAAAGCTGAAAATATAAGGACAAAATAGTAAGTAGAAAACACAAAATAAGATCATACAAATAATACCAAATATACCAGGAATCACAGTTGTGGACCTGTTACCAGGCACATGGTCATCTCACAGAGAACACTGCCAGCCTCCCTTGTGGCCAGTGTGGCCATGTAACTATTTGCTAATGAGACGTGAGAGCAAATAGCGTGTGCCAATCCCAGGCTTGGGCTTACGACATCAGGGGCACCTTGTCTGTATTCTCTATTTGCCTTCTCAGTGGTTGAAATCTAGATACAGTGGTGACCATGCTTCAGCCATGCAGGTGATGCAGATGCTCTGGGGTTGGTGGGATGACCCAGGAGGTCCACAGGGAGCAGACTTACCCACTGACCTGAACCATTTTCTGTTTATGCGAGAAGGAATTAAATATCTCAATTTTTAAAGCTGCTGTATTTTGAGGTATCTTTGTTAGGCTTCATTTGGAGTATCTCCCTCCTTTTAGAAGCCCCTGAATGACGGCAGAGCCAAATCCCAGGCTCTCAGAAGCGGGGGCTGCAGAGTTTCCAGAGCCTTCATGTTCTTGTGCCCACCTTCTGCTGTGGGGCTCAAAGCATCTGCAGACTCAGGCTCCTGGTTCCAGAGGTGAGCCAGGCCTGACATCATGGGGACACTTTTAACAAGGGGAGGAGGAGGTGGGGTCAGCTGGTGGGGCCCTCGGTATAGGCAGGTCCTCTTCTCTGGCTGGGCCCTCTGGCTCCCTCCTCAGTAGTGGACACAGTAGAGCTGGATGCTACCACTGATTCGCAGCTCTCGTAGCTGCTCCAGGGCCTGCTGGCCCAGGCTGGTGGCCCCCACGCCCTGCCCATTGAGCGCCAGCTTCAGGCCTCCCTCCTGGCACAGGAGCAGCACCTGGTACAGAAGGGCATGGGGTGCTGCAGGCTTCCAGACCCTCCCTTGCCTGCCTGATGCCCCACCCAGTGGCTTCTTCTTCCATCAAAGGACACAAGGAATGGACCCATGGGGCACCCAGTGGTGAAAAAGATGGGATGATGGAGGGACCCAGGTTGTCACCAGCCCTTCCACAAGGATCTGCCCAGGACTTGGCTTCTGTTTCACCATCTGTAACAGGGGTTGCTTCATCTGGAGAAGTGATCTCAACCTCAGCTGCATATTGGAGTCATTAGCAGGGCTTTTAAATAATGCTGAGGCCAGGGCCCACTTTGATTAATTAAACTGGTGTTTCAGGGTGTGAGATCAGCCCCACTGATTTCCTCTCTTCTAGTGGCTCTGGCTCCACAAACTGCGGCCCCCCCCTCCCCGGACGTACCCCCCACTCTCCCGGATGGGAATGCAGCTCTGCACTCCACCTCAGAGGGACCAGGGATCTGGGCTCTGACCCACCTCGAAGAATCGCTGTGGGTAGAAGAGGAAGGGGGCCAAGATCAGCTTCTTCTGGCCCCAGCGGGAGACCCAGGTCAGAGTTCTGTCTGCAAAGGACGCCCTGAGCATCACTGGAACATGGGTGGCCTCGTCTCGCAGACTGAGCGTGAAACTGTGGGAAGGGGTCAGAGAAGGTGCTTGTGGGCTTGCTAAGTAAACACCAGGTGCTGTGCTAAGCAGAGAAGGCAATGGTACCCCACTCCAGTACTCTTGCCTGGTGTTGCTAAGAGTCGGACACGACTGAGCGACTTCACTTTCACTTTTCACTTTCATGCATTAGACAAAGAAATGGCAACCCACTCCAGTGTTCTTGCCTGGAGAATCCCAGGGATGGGGGAGCCTGGTGGGCTGCTGTCTATGGGGTCACACAGAGTTGGACATGATTGATGTGACTTAGCAGCAGCAGCTGTGCTAAGCCTTGAGGTCAGTGGCCCAGGGCTGACCCAACCTAAAGAAATGTTCTGGCTGGTCCCCAGTATTGTTCAACTTTAAAGTATTACCATTTTCAAAAACTGAGAAAGTTTTCGAAACTTTTGGCTTCTTCTTTTTTTTTTAAATCGGAAGATCTGGCATCAGAAGATCTATAGAAATATTCTTTCCACTTCACCACATTCCCAACCTGGTGCCTCACTGTTTACATGACCTGCCTGGCCTCTGAGGACACGTGAATTCATGGCCCTTGAGAGAGAGCAGTAAGATGATCTGTGTGTCACCTACTAATCGCCATGTGAGCTAAGATCTGGCTTCCTGTCTCCAAGTTCGGGAAGGAGCGGGGGTTCTTTCGTTCACTGGAAACTTTTTCATCTTCCCTGTTCAAGTGGGATTATCTTTCTTTTTTTTCCGATGGGGGAACTCAGGGCTCAGAGAGGTGGAGAGGCTTGCCCAAGACCGCAGTTTATAAAAGGCAAAACCAGGAATCCAACCCAGTCATGCCTGGTTTTTGAGGCCCATGCTGCTCAGGGCTATGCTGCAGTCCTGCCTAGGATTCACAGACCTGATCAAGAGCGTGCAGGGCAAGGGTTTCGTCAGGTCAGTGACTTAAAAAAGAAGAACAGAACAGAAGGGGATAGGCCAGGGAAAATACATGGCATTTTCCTTACTCCCCTGCTCCTCCACCACATTTGTGGACCGCTTGCTATATGCCTGGCACAATCCCTAAAGCTGGCACTATTTTTACCCCCTTTTACAGACAAGGAAACTAAGGCACAGAGGGAAAGCTCCCTGCTGTGAAGCTGCTCAGATTTGAAGCGTCCTCAACAGAAGTCAAGGGCTTCCCAGGTGGCGCTAGTGGTAAAGAACCCACCTGCCAATGCAGGAGACATAAAAGATACAGGTTTGATCCCTGGGTCGGGAAGATCCCCTGGAGAAAGAAATGATGAACCACTCCAATATTATTGCCTGGAGAATTCCATGGACAGAGAAACCTGGCAGGCTACAGTCCGCTGGGTTGCACAGAATCGGACACAACTGAAGTGACTTAGCACGCACGCATGCAACAGAAGTGAAACCCAGGAAATCGGGTCCAGAAACGTCATGAGATTCAGTGTAGTTCCAGAAAGAAGGAAAGGAGAGAAGGGAGGATGATGAGGAAGAAGGAAAGAAAACAAATACTTGTCTTACTGGAGCCTGCAGGTTTGAGGAATGAAGTAATAGCGCCCCCTGGGGGAGAAGTCAGGCGCATCCGTTTGACGAGAGTTCCTCTAAGTCCCCACCTCCCAGCGCGGGGCCTCCTTTCTGGGCTCCCCTGGCGGTGTTTCCTAAACCAGGGCACTGTGGGAGATCAGGTCCTCTCATCTGTGTGCGACTTTCCAAGTTGTACACTTTTATTCTCTAGTTTTTATTTTTTTGGCTGAGAGGCATGAGGGAATCTTAGTTTCCTGACCAGAGAGCAAACCTGTGCCCCCTCACTGGAAGCGCAGAGTCCTGACCACTGGGCTGCCGTGGAAGGCCAAGCCTGTGTCTTTAACGGCCTTTCCTGAGGCTGCAGCTGGGACCTGTGGTGAGAGGCTGCCTGGCCTGACCACCCGTCCAGGCAGGGAAGACACTTCCAGAATTGGAGCTGCCACAAAGCCACCTGAGCCCTGGAACCAATCCCAGGTCAGACTTCCACAGGCTCTGTGACCTTGGGCAACTTACTTCTGCTCTCTGCGCCTTTGTGTCCTCACCTGGAAGGTGGGAACTAAGCAGCAGTGCTGGAGATTGAAGAGGTGATGCTTCTAAAGCTTGTGCCTGGCACAGAGATGCGTCCTGTCCCCCACGCCCACCCCCAATTCTGCATACTCACTCCTTTGGTCCGGTAAGACCAGTCCCTGCACTATGATGACCTGTCCAGGCCAGAGACCCCGGGGAAGGGCATGCGAGCAGGGCACCTCCTGAAGGAACACAGGAGATGACTGAGAGGCTGGGGAGGGGGGAGGGATCTCACAGAGGGGCTTGGGGAGGGCTACTGCCCCGAGGAGCTGCTTCCTGGGCTGTCCTTGGGGGCCAGGAAGCCCCGAGGCAGGTAAATCTCTGCCTGTGTGCCTGCAGCCAGGAGGAAAGAGCTCTGCTCAGTTATTATACACCCACTGCAGGCCGGCCTCCTGTACTCTGCTCTCCCTGGCCCCCCTGTCTCTTCGCCTGCCCCGCTGTGCTGTGAGCCCCTAATGATTTGCTCCAAATGGTAATGGCTCATTCCTTGGTCTGCCTCCCCACCAGCCTGTAAACAGCTGGAGAGGTGGATATGTACCTCCACCCGACAGCCCGGTGCTGGGCCTAGCAGGGACGACTATCAGAAAATTGGGTGCTGAATACATGGAGAATAGGTAAAATGAAGCTGGAGCTTCAGCCTGAAGTTGCCCGTTCACCCACAACTTGCAATTCAAGGGGAAATCCTGATGCTGGGGACCAGCGCCCTCCCAGCCCTGATAGAGCAGGTGAGGGACTGTCCCTTCACCAGATGCAGGAGCAGAGGTCACTCACCAGCCCCGGGCTCCTCAGCAGGAAGGGCTGTCAAGGAAAGAAAGAGGGGACATGGAGGCCACGTGGTACTTGCTCAACGAAAGGGTTACTTAAAAGTTGGGGATACCGAGGGTTTGCTTCTCTCAGAGATAGTACAGGAAAATGATTGGCCCTCCAGTGGGGCCCTCTTGAATTCAGGTGGATGCTGGCTCTGGAATAATGGGGAAGACCTGGCTAGAGAGTCTGTCTGTCATTTACTCACTGTGTGACCCTGGCTCAGTCCCTGGGTCTCATCTCCCTTCTGCCCTGCAGGCCAACCTGCTACCTTGCAGGGATGCTGAAGCTCCATCTGAGATGGATCTGGTAGAAAGACTGGCCCTGCCCACTCCAGGAAGTCAGCCCGCCCCATTCATCCTCCACAGCTGGCCCTGGCACCAGGGGGAGGCAAATCCAGGCTCCCATGGACTGAGGCAGGGCCAGCTGTAACCATGGTGATTGCACAGTGAGGGAGGGGCAGCTGGGCCTCGTGCAATATGAGCAGCAGCCCCGCGAGTGGCAGGTCCCGCTGGGGTCAGAGGGAGGGGCACTGGCTCAGCTGGGACGGCTCGGACAGCAAAGGCTAACCCAGCTCCCGACTCACGTGTCCAACCGGATACTCGCTGCCACCCTCCGCAAATGGCTGTTGGGAGAGAGAAAAAGCAACAGGTCGGATTCAGGACTGCTGCAAGTCTAGAGCTTTACTGATTTGCCCCCTGCCTGCCCTGCTGTGTCTGGGAGGGAGGGCAGAGGCTGGCTGTGGCCTTGGTAGCTCCTCCTTTCCCCAGAGGACTTGTCAGGGCTTCTCAGAGCTGGCATTTTGATCATACTGATTCCTGGGCCCTACCTTTGACTTAACTAAATCAGAATCTCTGGTGGTGAGTCCCAGAAATCTTCACTTTTAAATCAGCTCCTCAGCTGGGAATGATACAGCCAGTGCTATGTTTGGGTCCCACAGCTCCAAGACTCCAAGTCATTTGCCTTCTGGCCACTGCTCCACATTGACCAGACCCCATGCCCAGGATAGCTCAGCTGGCAGCTCAGTTGGTAAAGAATCTGCCTGCAATGCAAGGGACCCTGGTTTGATTCCTGGGTCGGGAAGATCCCCTGGAGAAGGGATAGGCTATCCATTCCAGTATTCATAGGCTTCCCTGGTGGCTCAGATGGTAAAGAATCTGCCTGCAGTGTGGAAGACCTGGGTTTGATTCCTGGGCTGGAAAGATCCCTTGGATAAAGGAACAGTTTCCCACTCCAGTATTCTTGCCTGGAGAATTCCATGGGCCGAACAGCCTGGCAGGCTACAGTCCATGGGCTCGCAAACAGTCAGACAGAACTGAGCTACTTTCACTTTCACGTCCAGGATAGACTTCTGGCCCAGGCTCCTGGGCCCCTCTTCTGCGGTCACCTCGTCCCTCACCCCCGCCATGTCCAACACCTGGATGGATGCCCTCCCCCTTGGCTATATTGGTGTCAGGACTTGTCTGGGATGGAAGGGGGTCCCAGGCTGTCCAGGCATCCGGGGAAGTCAGAGGCTGCTGCCACCCAGGCCTTGGCCCCAGAGGAACTTACGTTGATGTTCAGGAATCCAACAGCCGTCACCGAGATGTCGCCAAATATGCCCAGGGTGTCTACCCGAGACAGCGGGAGCCGGTAGCGGTAGTGGAGGAAGTGCTGTCCATTTACACTCACCTGGAGAGACAGACGAGGCTGAGACCATACTGATGTGCCAGATATCCATTGAGTCTCTTACTGGAATTTTCCTCTTTTAACTTCACACCAACTCTAGGAGGCAAGTATGTTTCACAGACGGGTGCCCAAGGCTTAGGGGAACTTAGGTAGCCTCCCCAAGGTTGTGGAACTGGCAGCAGAGCACCTTCACTGCCCTGCCTGGTGCCTGACACACCACACTGGCCCCCTTTAGCCTCTCAGCTGACCTGCCAGCAGCCACAGCAGCCCTCCGCCTGCCCCATCCTCATGTGAGGAGCCTCAGGGGCTCTGGGACCCCTGTCGCTCCCTGCAGTGCTGGCTGGCACCAGCTCCTTCTGCCCTGGAGAAGTCTGAAGATCCTTCTGGCAGGAGTTTGCATCAGCAGTGAAAGCCTTGAGGCCCTCCCCACTCTTCTGTGTGATGGGGAGAATGACAGTTCCTTCCTCATGGGTTGTGGTGAGGGTCAGTGCGCTGAGAACGGTGCCCAGCATCTGCAGCGCTCTCTAGACGGCCCCCTGTGACAGCGGCAGCGTCATGGCGTCTGCCGAATACCCCCGTGTGTACCGGGCCAGGTGAGCCTGGGGCGGCTTGGAAATGGGCTTGGCAGCTCCTTGGTCCTCTGAGTACTGGGCTCTGTGCTCCATCCCTCCAAATACCCCTTAACACAGTGACAAGGGGAATGGCTGAAGGAAAGGGAAGCAGAAGGACACGAGTTCTAGACTCCGTGATGTCCCCTCCCGTGTGTGCTGAGTCGCTTCAGTCGTGTCCAACTCTTTGCAACCCTATGGACTGCAGCCCTCCAGGCTCCTCTGTCTATGCAATTCTCCAGGCAAGAATGCTGGAGCGGACTGCCACGTCCTCCAGGGGATTTTCCCGACCCAGGGACTGTCTCTTGCATCTTCTGCACTGGCAGGCGGGTTCTTTACCACGAATGCACCTGGGAAGCCCTGGTGTCCCCCCTGCTCACCTTCATCTCCTCATTTCCAAAGAGAAAGAGGATGAGGAAGCTGGCCCCTCTCTGCAGGGCCACGTGGGGCCACCGGGCCTCAACTTGCCAGCGCCCACGGTACAGGGTGTTGCAGATGACGTGGGGTTTGGTGGTGTGGAAGCGAGGATTGAAGTGGATGGCGATATCTGGCCGGGGGTGCAGGCTGCAGCCGCACTGGAAGTCTACCTGGAACCTGGGTGGGAGGTGAGGCTCTCAAAGGGCACCTCTGGTCAGAGACTCCCAGAGACCCTGTAGGCAGAGAGGAAGCCCCGTGGAGCACTCACCTTACCTGCTTGCATTTAGAGGGACCGCTCCCTGGAGCATGACCATCTTGCCTGCTTGCAGGCCACCAAAAATTGTTGTGACATAAGGAATTACCTGAACAAAGAAGAAACTCATCCATACCAGGTTGGACAAGGGCCTAGGGACCCCTGTGTTCGGGGTGGGATGGGGAGGGAAAAGGAACAAGATAACTGTCCCACCCCAAACAGAAAAATCTTGATGGGGAAAAATAGGTTTTCTCTGAAATATTCTCTTTCGTCTACTCTCCTTTCTTGGACCTTCGCAATACCCATGCCACATTGCATGGGGGAAGCCAGATTCAGCTCCACTGCCCCCTTGGAGCACCAGGCCAGCCCCCCTCTCAGCTCCTAGGGCACAGCAGTGACCCCACTGAGGTTTACAGTCCCCTGGCTGCCACCCTGGCCTCCAGCAGCCTGGTGTCCAGGCTCCCTGAGGACTGCTTATAGGCCAGAGCCTGGGAACTGGGAGGCAGAGGGTTGGATAAGCTGGGATCTGAGCACAGATCCTGGCATGGATGCCTGATAGTGACTCAGTCTACCTTCTCAGCTCACCTTTCCCCCTGGTATTCCTAAAAGACGACGCACACTTCTACTTCTGGCCCTTTCTGGGACTGTTTCCTCAGCCCTCCCTCCACCTTGTGAAATCTGACTTGACTTCCCAGGCTCTGATTGCTTCTCCAAGGGTCATCCACTTTGGTGCCTGAATTATCCCTTCCTTCACTGTGCTCTCTGCTGCCGAGGCTAGTTTGGCCCTTGGCCAATTGGCTTAGATGGAGCCTTGCGGCTGGGAGGCACAAGCCCCTCAGAGCCAAAGTCCTGTCTTTAGCTTCCACAGGCTCAGTGCCTGGCCTGGCACAGAGTGGGCTCTAAAGAGGTGTCTGCAGAATAAACGTGAACTTGCCCAGGTACACACCGGGCAGTGTCACGAGATGGGCTCTTACCCAGTGTTCTCCAACTCCCAAACTGCCGAGATGAGCTGAGACCCAGCAGCTCTGCCCTCCAGGTGGGAGCTTACAGCTTGCAAAGCAAGGGGCCCCTCTAACCTGGTGAGGATTGGGAGGCCCCGGCTATCAGAGCGCCCACAGCTTAGCTGGGCTCAGCATGCCAGTCCCTCCCACTTCCCAAGCTCTGGGCTTGGCCTGTAATTAACTGAGCTGAAGCTGTTCTCCTGAGAGGAGAGGACCAAGTAAAGAGAAAGTGATAATTAGTGCTCATTAGTGGGAAGGTGGGTCTCCTGGGAGTTTGATCTTCTATAATGCACTGTCAGGCTTCAGGAAATCTGCAGGGCACTAGGCCAAAGGAGGAGTCCAGGAATGCCACCCACTGTGGAATAGGAGACAGCAGTGTCTTCAGGCTCTACTGCTTTTAAAATGCAATCACCCCATGAGCTCATTGACAAGCAAGTGGGAATGAGCTGTCAGTCACTCTAAGCTCAGGAGGGCCTTCCATGGGCAGGGGCTGGGGAAACAGGGTCCATGACTCAGGGCCTCTCCAGGCCCTGCCAACCTGGGAGACCGGGCCCAGCTGGAAGAGGGAGCCGTGAGACCCAGGAGGTTCCAGACCTGAGCGGCTGCTCACCGGGTGGAAGACTGGCGGCTGCAGGATGAAAGCGTCAGGAAGCGGGTCCAGTTTCTCTCCAGGTGACATGGGGGTGGGGTGGGGCGCCTGGGGCAACTCTCCCAGCTGTCAGTCTCACCTGCACCGGGCAGGGTCAGCTGTCTACCCCCAGTGCCCCACCCCAGCTCCAGCCCCACCGGCTGGATTGGGTGTCAGCAGAAGTCCAGGTCGAGGGGTGCGAAGCCTGCAGTAACTAACCTCAGGGTCTGGAGCACGCAGCCTGTTGCAGAGGGAAGCCAGAAGCTGGTTCCTTAGAGGCCAGCAGGGGGTTGTGGTTTCCGGGGCGGCAGCCGGAACCCTCCAGGGGTCAGAGGCGGAGTTGGTGGTACAGGTGGGCAGGTCCCAGGAGAAGCCCGCCCCCAAACTTCCTGGACACCAGTGAGGGGCTTCTCCTTTCCTCCCCACAAAAGGTTTCTACCTCTCTCCCTCCTTTTCTGCCGCTTTCCCCACTCTTCTCCTTTTGGCAAGTTTTATAGTCCTTTGGGGCCCCATTTCAGCAATGACTGGAAATGCCAGGGCCCCGCTGGGTCACAAGGAAGTGGGATGGGGAGAGGTAAGAACAGGCAGAGTAAGAGGAGACCCTCTTTGGCTCAGAAAAGGCAGGTGAGCAGAGGGGAGCACACGACTACACCAAAGGAGATCTGGGTTCTTGCTCAGCCTCTGCTAGAACGTGCTGTTCCCCAGGACAAGTCACTTACCCTCGCTGGGGCTCCTTTTGATCATTTACATATAGAAAAGGTGATCACACTAGCGTGTCTTCTCTCTTGAAGGGAGGTCTGTATGCGAGAGTGGGTCTAGATTTCTGTTTTTTTTTCTTTTTTAAGCTACCCTATTCTCCTTTGGTGGAGAAGGAAATAGCAACCCACTCCAGCATTTTTGCCTGGAGAATCCCATGGACAGAGGAGCCTGGTGGGCTACAGTCCATGGGGTCGCAAAGTCAAACACGACTTAGCAACTGAACAACAACCAATGATCCTTCGGACTGGAACCATTCCAGTTCAGGTTCAAATTCCAATAAGCCTTTTCCTTTAAAAAGCAGCACAACCTCTCAACTTTATCCTGAGTTGGGAAGCCCCAGGATCTGACCACTGTGTCTACTTGGCAGCAGAGAATTCCTGGCAGGATGAAGCTGGGCAAAGGCTCAAGGGCCCGGGGTGGGGAGGGGAAGGGAAGCAGCTGCTCTGACGGGTGAGTCCTTGGGGAGTCCTGGGGAAAGAGGCTGCGTCAGTACCTCCTGGGAACTTATTGGGCTTCCCTGGTGGCTCAGATGGCAAAGAATCTGCTTGCAATGCAGGAGACTCAGGTTCAATCCCTGGGTCTGGAAGATCTAGACATATAAACTTTTGAGCCCCACCCCAGAGATATTGGGGTGAAAGAGCCCAGGAATCAACATTTTAATGTTTGAGACACGCTGACTTAAATCCTAACCCACAGGGCTCCAGGTACAGAACCAGGCTGTTTCCTCAGACCCTGCTGGGTAGTGGGAGCTGAGTGGCTGAAGGTGTTCTGTGTGGGGAAATTGGATCTGAGGTGCATTCAGGAAGAATAATCTATATACACAGCAGGGGTAAAAACCAAAGGTAGAGAAACCAGCTGGGCAGGGATGGGGATCCCTGCACTGGAGGGTGGTGCCCAAATGGTGCCCCTCCCCCACACCCTGTCCAGCCTCAGTGCCTCCTCCCTGAATCGAGGAGCTAGGGCCAGCATAAGAAAACATCGTGGGCTGGGTGGCTGCAACAACAAGTGTTTATTTTCTCATGGTTCTGGAGGCTAGAAGCCCAGATCAAGCTGGCAGCAGGGTTGTTTTTCTCCTTCGTTTGCATCCTCATCTTTTCTTGTAGGGAGACCGGTCATATTGGATCAGGGTCCACCCACTTGACCTCATTTTACCTTCCTTTTCCTTTCAAAGGCCTTATCTCCAAACAGAATGCACCTCACATTCTACATACTGTGGTTTTGTTGTTTACTTGCTAAGTTGTGCCCGGCTCTTGGTGACCCCATGGACTGTAATCCACTGGGCTCCTCTGTTCATGGGATTTCCCAGGCAGGAATACTGGAGTGAGATGCCATTTCCTTCTCCAGGGGATCTTCCCAACTCAGGTCTGAAGCTGCATCTCCCGCGTTGGCAGACAGATTCTTTCCCACTGAGCCACCAGGGAAGCTATACTTGGGGTCAGGACTCAACAGATAATTTGGAGGTGGTGGGTGAGTTCTTGGGGAGTCCTGGGGAAAGAGGCTGCGTCAGTACCTCCTAGGAACTTATTGGGCTTCCCTGGTGGCTCAGATGGCAAAGAATCTGCTTGCAATCCAGGAGACTCAGGTTTAATCCCTGGATCTGGAAGATCTAGACATATAAACTTTTGAGCCCCACCCCAGAGATATTGGGGTGAAAGAGCCCAGGAATCAACATTTTAATGTTTGAGACACATAACAAGGGAGTGGTTCTGAAACCCCTGGTGGTTATAACTGTTTCTCTTTGCAACAGTCAGGAGTGGAGGCTGCTGAGGGCCTGCAGGGAGGAGACAGCCAAAGAAAGGGGATGTGCATGTCACTTCTCTTTTCCGATGATTCCAACTTTTGACAGCTGGTGGCAGATGGTGGCATGGTTGGTTTAAAGCACACATCCAGACTAGCTGGATCTGATCTGAGAGGCTCCAGAGTAAGAGAAGGTCTTAGTCTGTCCAGGGGTGGCATGGGGCGGTGGAGTAAATTTCTCTTCCTGAGCTAGAGTGAGGGGGCACTTGTGGGAGAGGTTCAGGAAAGGGCTGAGGGTGACCTGACGCTGGCAGGTGGGGTTCCCCTGCCACAGACTGGCACTCTCCCACCCCACCCCCATGCCCTCCATCCTGCACCTTTTCCTCAGAGCATTTATCATAGCTTGTCATTATGTATTGAAGAATTGTTTAATGTCTGTCTGTTATTCCCCCCACTCTTCACCTGTAAGTTCCAAGAGGTTATTCTTACACTCAGTACCAAGCAAATGCCTGACGCAGGGAAAGTGCTCAAAATATAGACTGTGAGAGGTGATGGTTTATAACTCCTGTCCTGTCTCTGCCTTCCTCTCTATCTCTCCCTTAGCAGGTGTGGAATCATGGCCTAACTGCAAAATAGCCCACATACTCTTCTAACTAGCTACAGATTGTAACTGAGGCATTAAAAAAAAAATCAATATTTGTCAATTACCAATTAATAGTTTGGGAAACATAATCCATGCTCAGGGATCTCAAGGTGCCCCACTTCCCCCCATTCTTTGATCTAGCAGACTCTTTCACTGCTCCTGAATAGGTATAAAACTCTCTGGGCCTAGGGAGGGACTACTGCATAGATTAACCTACTTTGGTCTATGTCTCCATCCCTTTCTTCTATCTGATTCCCTTCTAGGTCACTGAAATGTTCATGGATCCGTTTTCTTTCAGAACCAGTTTTGCGTCATCCTAAAACATAATGGCAGGATAGAAGAATTGACAAGGCAAGAAGAATTGATAGAACCTGACAGCTGGCTGGATAAGGGAGACAAGGAAAAAGGATTCCCAAAAGGGACTCCAACATCTTGAATCAAATGATTGGGAAAATTCTGGAAAAACAGGGAAGACTGAGGTATAATCTGGAGGGGGTGGCAAGCTGGTTAATTCCAGCCAAGATCATTTTGGAGGAGGTGGGGGTATAAGAATCAGTTTAGGGGGAGCCTGGACACAGGGGATGTTTAATTAGTGTGTTTGAAGGGATGAAGGTGCTATTGTCTGAAAGCAGGTTTGTATACTCTTGAGTAAGCAGTTTCAATTTTTTTTTGGTGGCTATGCTGCCCTTTAAGTGAGTTTTAGTGACTGCAGCAATTTTTTTTAATAACTGGATGCTTCATTCATTAAAGGGATTGGCAATCAACCTTGCTCTCAGGGTGCCTCCAGTCTAGTTGGAGAGAGAAGACATATACTTAGAAGGGAGAACCAATAGGACCAAGCCAGCTGTTCTTATTTCTCTCCCCGCCACCCCCAAAGAGATGGATAGAAATATCATAAAATTGGGAAAAGGACAAGCAACACTCATAGGCTCAGTAGGCTAACATGACATTTCTTGTCATTAATATTTTGATGTGTATCTTATTGAACCAACCTAACAAAGAATCCCCAAATCCCAAACCACAGCTCAATCAGTGCACAGCTTTTGCTCTCCTATCCTGTTTTCTGGGGGAGATGCAAGGCTTAATGGCCTGGAAAAGCAGCAGCACAGCCTGCTCCTGCGGGCACCTTCCCCCTCAGTGCCCTGAATGGAGGGGAGGTGGGAACGCCTCCGGCTGGGGAATGTGGGGGTGGGGGAGGAGAGCCATGGGGCCCACTGGGCACTCCTTCTAGCTCTGGGCACTTCTAGCGCTGGGGGCCTCAGTAGAAATAGTGTAGAAATAGAACAGACAAAGTCTTTTGCTCCAGCACTCTCTGTCATGGAGGAGCCCCTCAGAGAGGTGCCTGGGTCTCCCTTTGGGCCTTTTCAGAGGCAGGGGCCTGTCCTCCTGCAGCCCTCCCAACCTGCCTGGCTGCTTGACAGCCCTGTGGCTCTTGCTTCTCCATATGATGCCCCAGGAACCTCTGAGGTCCTCATCTGGGCACCATCAGTCGCTTAGTCATGTCCTACTCTCTGGACTGCAGCACGACAGGACTCCCTGTCCATCACCAACTCCCTGAAGCTTGCTCAAACTCATGTCCATCGAGTCGATGATGCTGTCCAACCATCTCATTCTCTGCCATCCCCTTCTCCTCCCGCCTTCAATCTTTCCCAGCATCAGGGTCTTTTCCAGTGAGTCAGTTCTTTGCATCAGGTGGCCAGAGTATTGGAGTTTCAGCTTCAGCATCAGTCCTTCCAATGAATATTCAAGACTGACTTCCTATAGGATTGATTGGTTTGATCTCCTTGCAGTCCAAGGG
>SJYC01090675.1:0-12236 GCA_006408675.1 Madoqua kirkii | reverse complement strand
GGGATGACAGAGGATGAGATGGCTGAATGGCATCAGTGATTTGATGCACATGAGTTTGGGTGAACTCTGGAAATTGCTGGTGGACAGGGAGGCCTGGTGTGCTGTGATTCATGGTGTCACAAAGAGTCGGACATGACTGAGCGACTGAACTGAACTGATGCCTTTAAATTGTTTAGAAGCAGCTTTATGGATCTGTTTATTGATCATTATTGAGGTATAACCAACATACGATAAACTGCATATATTCAGAGTATATAATTGGGTATGATTTGACATGTGTATTCACCCATGAAACCATCACCACCATCAAGAAAATGAATAACCAGGAATTCCCTGGCAGGCCAATGGATAGGACTCCGTGCTTTCACTGCTGAGTGCAGGTTGAATCCCTGGTGGGGGCACAGACTCCCACAGCTCTCTTGTCCCCCTCTGTAAACCCCTCCCTCTTCCACTCACATCCACACACAACAACTGATGTGCTTTCTGTTGCTGTGCATTAGTCAGCATTTTCTAGAAGATTTCATAAATGGAATCATATTGTCTGGGCTTTTTTTGTGTCTCTCTCCTTTCACATAATTTCGTATAATTATTCCAAGTTATATCTATGTTGCTGCATGTTATCAATAGTTTATTTCTTTTTATTACTAAGTAGTATTTCATTATATGGATATTCCATTATTTATTCATTCAGTCACCCATTGATGGGCATTTGGGTTGTTTCTAGTGTTTGGCTGTTGCAAATAAAGCTGCTTATGAACACGTGTGTATAGATTGTTACAGGGAAGAGCTGATTTTGACTCCTATTGGATCTGTTTCTTTGACTTCAACTTGTGTTTCTCATTGCTTTTGGTCACTAAAAAGAGATTGTACATACATAAGGGCCTGCCTCAGGGACCCCTCGCCTCTGCTGTAGGCAGGAATAAGCCCTCCACCCACTTCCTTGTATCACCCCTCAGAGTTATAAGACTTTCAGAAACTTTTATCATCTAGGGGCCTTATGAAAGACTGGTTTTTCTAAACAGGCGCCTATCTCTGGGAGAAGGGCCAGGGCTGGCCTGCCAGCCTATGCAAAGGAAATAAATAACAAGATGGATGGAAGATTTTGAAGTGACATCTTATTTCAAGAGAGTAAAAGGGCAGAGAAAGCTTAATCTGGATTTGAAGACTGGAGCACCAGCTGGGACTGGAGGTCAACCTGGAGGATATAGACTGGTTCCCTGAGGTTCATGAAGTGCTGGGGACCGGGTAAAGTCAAGGATAAAGGGAGGATGAGACCTTGGAAAAGCTTCCAGTATGGCTACAACCTTGGCTGCCATTAGAATCACCCAAGGAGCTCTTAAAACTCTGGTTCTCAGGCCATACTCCAGATCAGTCTTAATATTTAAGAGCTCTGCAGGGGATTTCCATGTGCAGCCAAAGGTGAGACCCAAAGCTCAATACAATCAGTTTATAGTGGGAGAAACCTCAGCAAGAGAGCAGATGACTATTAAGCAGGTGACTCTAGGTGACTAAGTCTGTTGTAAATTTCATTCAAGTTTTCACCTTCCTACCCCTGTTAAAACTCAACATTTAAAAAACCAAAGTTATGGCATTAAAGCTCAATACAATCAGTTTATAGTGGGAGAAACCTCAGCAAGAGAGCAGATGACTATTAAGCAGGTGACTCTAGGTGACTAAGTCTGTTGTAAATTTCATTCAAGTTTTCACCTTCCTACCCCTGTTAAAACTCAACATTTAAAAAACCAAAGTTATGGCATACAGTCCCATCACTCTGTGGCAAATAGATGGGGAAAATGTGGGAACAGTGACAGATTTAATTTTCTTGGGCTCCAAAATCACTGTGGACAGTGACTGCAGCCATGAAATTAAAAGACACTTGCTCCTTGGAAGAAAAACTGTGACAAACCTAGACAGCATATTAAGAAGCAGAGCCATCATTTTGCCAACAAAGGTCTGTATAGTCAAAGCTGTAGTTTTTCCAGTAGTCATGGATGGATATGAGAGTTGGACTGTAAAGAAGGCTGAGTGCCAAAGAATTGATGCTTTTGAACTGTGGTGCTGGAGAAGACTCTTGAGAGTCCCTTGGAGTGCAAGGAAATCAAACCAGTCAATTCATTCAGAGTATTCAACCCTGAATATTCATTGGAAGGACTGATGCTGAAGCTGAAACTACAATCCTTTGGCCATCTGATGTTGGGGACAAGACCTGACCCTGGGGAAGATTGAGGGCAGGAGGTAAAGGAAGTGACAGAGGATGAATTAGTTGAATGGTGTCACTAATTCAATGGACATGAGTTTGAGCAAACTCAGGAAAATAGTAAAGGACAGGGAAGCCTGGAGTGCTGCAGTCCATGGGGTGGCAAAGAGTCAGACATGAATTAGCAACTGAACAACAACAACCCTTATCCAGTGGCAATGTTGCAGGTGGATTAAAATTCTAAAATCCGCTTCCCTCAGTGCTGAAACTTTCTATTTCTTGTACCAAGCTTGTTAAACATCCTTGATGGCCAGCATGTGGATTTCTTTTGATTTTTTTTTTCTGGCTTAGACTAGCATCAGAATAAATTGTTCTGTCTTCCAAAAGGCAGTTATTCCAGGAAAATTCAGCAAGGATAGTGATCTCACTGTCCACATGGGAAGGCTGGTTTGGGGCGCCCTCTAGTGGGAACTCAGTTGCTATTGTATTTTCTCTTTCAGCCCCAAGTTGGTTTGGTCAGGGGGTAGAAACCTGGTTTTGGTCCTAGCTCTGCCAGCTGACTTGCAAAGGACTTTGGCAAAGCACTTCATCTTTCTTGGCTACAATTTCTTCCATGTAGTATTGCTGAGTCGATGGTCTGGTTTGTGCCCATAAAAATTCATTCCCTCAAGTGGGCAGGACTTCTGAAATGGCTGAGGATCTCAGGAAATGTCCCCAGATAGCAAAAATAAAGCTGGATGAAACTGTCAAATACAATGATTTACAGACACTGGGGCTTCCCTGGTGGCCCAGTGGTAAAGGACCCACCTGCCAATGCAGGAGACGCATGCTCAGTCCCTGGTCCAGGAGGATCCCATGTGCTACCGAGCAACTAAGCCCGTGTGCTACCGCTGCTGAGCCTGTGCTCCAGAGCCTGGGAACAGCAACTGCTGAAGCCACACTCCCTGGAGCCCATGGTCAGCAACCAGAGAAGCCGCCACAATGAGAAGCCTGCACACCACAAGGAGGAGTGGCCCCTGTTTGCTGCAACTAGAGCAAAACCTGGGCAGCAACAAAGACCCAGCACAACCAATAAATAAATAAAAGAAAATCCTGGAATTTGACCAAAAGCATACAGTAAGTTGATATACAGTAAATCCAGAAAGTCTACTGAATCCTGGAATCTCAGAGCAATGGAGATCTGTAGTGTCTTTGTATGCCCTCCATCCCCTACCTTCCTCAGCTCTGTGGTGGGGAAGTGGGTGGGACATGCCAGGAGGACTGGCAGTGGCCACAGAGGGAAACTTTATTTGAAACAGAAGGTGGAAAATTCCATGCCCAGGGATGTTGTTGAAAACAATAGTTCCCTATGAGACAAACACCGTGGAAGGCCAAAATTGCAGCAGCTTGAGGTTGCAGTGTTTGTTGGGACAAGCGATAGATTAACAGACCAGCCAGAAATTTAATACAGAAATGCAGGTACTGAGACAGTTAAAGACGGCCTAGAAAAGCTTCTGGTCTGGAAGGGGTGTGTAGGCTGCACACACATTCAGGAGATGCTGGAGGGGCCTGTCCTTCCATTCCTGGAGGAGCATGAGGCCTTGTGAATGCACAAAGTATTGAATGACAGCTCACAGACTTTTCAACTTGAGAACCTTGAATGAATTCTCCAAACCGCACCAAGCTCCATAGGAAAGAAGGGATGCCCTATTGGCCCAAGAGGTGTGTCAGCCTCTGACCAGTCACTGCCCATGTCAGGCCTAAAAATAAAAGCAAGAAAACAAAACAAAACTGGAGCAGATGCACCAGGGGTTGAATACTGTGAGGGAAACAGACTTTGCAGAATTAACCCAGGCCGGCCTCTAAACAAACAAATAGCAGCAACCACCAGCTCTGAGGGAATTAGAATCAAAACAGTTGAAACATCATGAAGCCGAGAGAGAGAGAGAGAAGGCTCATCATGTACAAAGGAACCACAATAAAACTGATAGCTGTTTATTTGGTCAGAAATGATGGAGGCCAGAAAGCAGTGGGATGGCGTATGAAAATTGACAAAAGGAAAAAAAAAAAGCTGTCAACCAGAAATCCTATGTCTGGTAAACTATCTTTCAAAAATGAAGGTGGAATAAAGTGAAGTCTCAGATAAGTGAAGACTGGTAGAAAGTGTTGCTAGAGGACTTTCCTGAAAGGGAGTAGCAAAGAAAGTTCTTCAGGCTGAAAGGAAGTCACACCAGACAGTAACTAATCTACATGAAGAAATACAAAGCACCAGTAAAGGTAATTACATAGGTTATTATTGTAAAGGAATATACATATATATTTTAGCTTTTATTCTAACTAATTTTAAAGTCATGGAGCTTATATTGGATCGAGGACTCCAGATGGGAATTTGAATCCACAGTTTCACAGTGGTTTGTGATTCAAACGTCCAAAAAGGGATCGTCTGACTTGCCAATACAAGATAGTTTTGATGATAAAAGGTTAATTCATCAGGAAGATATAACAATTGTAAACACATATACATTTAACACTATAAACCCCGAATTCATGAAGAAAAGCTGACAGAATTGAAGAGAGAAATAGGCAATTCAGAAATAAAATTTGGGGACTTAGATACTCTACTCTCAATACTGGATAGAACAACTGGACAGAAAATCAGTGAGCATATAGAAGATTTGAACAATGATATTAATCAACTTTACCTAACTGACTTTTACAGAATACTCAAAAGTAGAACACATATTCTTCTTAAGCAGACTTGAATATTCCCCAAGAGAGATCATATTCTAGGCCATAAAGCAAGTCTCAGCAAATTTAAAGGGATTGAAATAATATAAAATATTTCTATGTTCACATGAAATTAAACTAGAAATCAATAACAATGAAATTTGGGAAATATGTATTTGGAAATTAAAAAACATACTTCTGAATAATCCATGAGTGAAATAAAAATATACAAATTAGAAGATATTTTCAGTTGAATAAAAATGAAGGCAGCATATCAAATTTTATGAGATGCAATTAAAGCAGTGCTTAATTTAAGCTATAAATACCTATATTAAAAAAGAATAGAGATTTCAAATCAAGAATCCAAGTTCTTATCTTGATAAACTGGAAAAAAAAGCAAGCTAAACTCAAAGCAAGTTGGTTCTCTGAGATGATAAAATGGGTGAAACTTTTGCTGCATTCACTGACCCAGAAAAAAAGAGAAAACTCAAATTACCAAAATCGACACTGAAAGAGGGAGCTCATTACCAATCTTGCAAAAATTAAAAGGATAATAAAGGAGTAACTATGTAATGGCACCCCACTCCAGCACTCTTGCCTGGAAAATCCCATGGACGGCAGAGGCTAGTAGGCTGCAGTCCATGGGGTTGCTAAGAGTTGGATGTGACTGAGCGACTTCACTTTCACTTTTCACTTTCACGCATTGGAGAAGGAAATGGCAACCCACTCCAGTGTTCTTGCCTGGAGAATCCCAGGGATGGGGGAGCCTGGTGGGCTTCCATCTATGGGGTCGCACAGAGTCGGACACGAATGAAGCAACTTAGCAGCATGGACAACTGTATACTAACAAATTAGAAAACATACATGAAATGAACAAACTCTTAGAAAGACCCAGATTACAAAACTGGCTCAGGAATAACTCGAAAATCTGAACAGACCTACAACAAGTAAATTGAATTTGTAAATAAAAGATCTTTTCACAAGGAAAAACTCAGGCCCAGATGGCTTGACTTGAGAATTCCACTATATCTCTAAAAATGAAAAGTTACCAATCCCTCATAAACTCTAAAAAACAGAGGAGGGAATGCTTCCCAACTCATTCTGAGGTCAGTTTTACCCTAATACTAAGGTACCCTGATACTAAAATCAGGCAAAGAAAAGAATTATAGGCCTTATGAATATAGATGTAAAAGTCCTCCACAAAATATTAGCAAACTGAATTTAACAACATATAAAAAGATTATACATCATTATTAAGTGAGATTTATCCCAAGAATTCAGAGTTTGGTGTAACAAAACCAGACCCTGCAGGAGATCCCTTCCTCTTGCGGTGGCTCTCTAGAGCCCTCTATTGAAAGTTTCCATGGTGCTCAGCGCTAAGAATGGAATGGGTACAGGAGTTCCGTCACTTACTGAAGGGCGTGCATGCATGTGGAGCCATGCATTTGGAGCTGGCACTGTTAGCCTCTGTAGCTTTAATAATGAGGGTGGTAGCGGGAGTGGGTGGGTCCTTCAGTCATTGTGTGGAGAGATCTTTTTGCACCTTGCTGCTGCTGCTGCTAAGTCGCTTCAGTTGTGTCCGACTCTGTGCGACCCCATGGATGGCAGCCCATCAGGCTCCCCCATCCCTGGGATTCTCCAGGCAAGAACACTGGAGTGGGCTGCCATTGCCTTCTCCTTGGGTTTCTGTAATGTGATGAAAGGCAGTGTCTTCACACTCAGTTGTAGCTGATCCCCAAACAGGATCTCTGGAGTTCCTGAGCACATGAAGTCTCATTTTATTTTGTTTTTCCATCATAGGATAAACCGAAACCCAGACCTGGAGACCTGATTGAGATTTTTCGGATTGGCTATGAGCACTGGGCCATCTATGTGGAAGATGACTGTGTGGTTCACCTGGCTCCCCCAAGTAAGAGTGGATACTCTATTGCAGGCATCCCCAACCCCTGGGTCATGGACCAATTCAGGTCCATGGCCTGTTAGGAACTGGGCAGTAGGGTAGGAGGTGAGTGGCGGGCCAATGTGTGAAGCTTCATCTGTATTTACAGTTGCTCCCCATCGCTCACATTTCCAAATTGTCACAATGTGATAACAGAAATAAAGTGCACAATAAGTTTAATGTGCTTGAATCATCCCCGAAC
This sequence comes from Madoqua kirkii, assembly GCA_006408675.1. Lineage (NCBI taxonomy): Eukaryota > Metazoa > Chordata > Mammalia > Artiodactyla > Bovidae > Madoqua > Madoqua kirkii. The sequence continues at coordinate 5,192 of SJYC01090675.1, read as the reverse complement.
CATCCTGTCCTGACCCATGGAAAAATTGTCTTCCATGGAGACCCATGGAGAAGGAAATGGCAACCCACTCCAGTGTTCTTGCCTGGAGAATCCCAGGGACAGCAGAGCCTGGTGGGCTGCCGTCTATGGGATCACACAGAGTTGGACACGACTGAAGTAACTTAGCAGCAGCAGCAGCCAAAAAGGTTGGGGACCACTGCTCTATTGAAATATTGATATTGAAGTTAGCAAAGTAAAAGGGACAGTTAATTATTGTGTCCCTCAGCTGCTGCCTTCAGTTCAGTTCAGTTGCTCAGTCGTGTCTGACTCTGCAACCCTGTGAACTGCAGCATGCCAGGCCTCCCTATTCATCACCAACTCCCAGAGTTCACCCAAACCCACGTCTGTTGAGTCGGTGATGGCATCCAACCATCTCATCCTCTGTTGTCCCCTTCTCCTCCTGCCCTCAATCTTTTCCAGCATCAGGGTCTTTTCAAATGAGTCAGCTCTGTGCAACAGGTGGCCAAAGTATTTCAGTTTCAGCTTCAACATCAGTTCTACCAATGAATACCCAGGACTGATCTCCTTTAGGATGGATTGGCTGGATCTCCTTGCAGTCCAAGGGATTCTCAAGAGTCTTCTCCAACACCACAGTTCAAAAGCATCAATTCTTCAGCGCTCAGCTTTCTTTATAGTCCACCTCTCACATCCATACATGACCACTGGACAAACCATAGCCTTGACGAGACAGACCTTTGTTGGCAAAGTAATGTCTCTGTTTTTTAATGTGCTATCTAGGTTGCTCATAACTTTCCTTCCAAGGAGTAAGCGTCTTAATTTCATGGCTGAAATCACCATCTGCAGTGATTTTGGAGCCCCCCCCCAAATAAAGGCAGCTGCTGTTTCCACTATTTCTCCATCTATTTCCCATGAAGTGATGGGACCAGATGCCATGGTCTTAGTTTTCTGAATGTTGAGCCTTAAGCCAACTTTTTCACTCTCCTCTTTCACTTTTATCAAGAGGCTCTTTAGTTCTTCTTCACTTTCTGCCATAAGGGTGGTGTCATCTCCATATCCGAGGTTATTGATATTTCTCCTGGCAGTCTTGATGCCAGCTTGTGCTTCCTCTAGCCCAGTGTTTCTCATGATGTACTCTGCATATAGGTTAAATAAGCAGGGTAACAATATACAGCCTTCACGTACTCCTTTTCCTGTTTGGAACCAGTCTGTTGTTCCATGTCCAGTTCTAACTGTTGCTTCCTGACTTGCATACAGATTTCTCAAGAGACAGGTCAGGTGGTCTGGTATTCCCATCTCTTTCAGAATTTTCTACAGTTTATTGTGATCCATGCAGTCAAAGGGTTTAGCATAGTCAATAAAGCAGAAATAGATGTTTCTCTGGAACTCTCTTGCTTTTTTGATGATCCAGTGGATGTTGGGAATTTGATCTCTGGTTCCTCTGCCTTTTCGAAAACCAGCCTGAACATCTGGAAGTTCATGGTTCACATGTTGCTGATGCCTGGCTTGGAGAATTTTGAGCTGCTACTTTACTTCAACAATAAAACACCAGAAGCATGACTGGACCTTAATTTACTGTGATTGAGCTTGGTCTCGTCCATCAAAAACCACTGAGTGTCCAGCCCTAAGACAGATGCAAGTGTGAAGAGCATCCCTAAGTTCCTTGACTGCCTGGACCACCCTTTCTTTTAAAATAGAGATGCCAGGTGGCTCAGGAGTAAAGAGCCTGTATGCTCAGCAGGAGATGCAGGTTTGATCCCTGGGTCAGGAAGATCCCTCAGAGAAGGAAATAGCACCCCACTCTAGTATTCTTGCCTGACAGATCTCATGGACAGAGGAGCCTGGGGGCTTCCAGTCCATGGGGTCGCAAAGTCAGACACAACTTGGTTCAAGATCTTCCTCTGTTTCTGAGGATTCCCCGGGAGGGGTGCAGATGCTGATGTGTTCTGATTGCCCACTTGCTTCCCGTTGTTCCCAAATGCTGCTTCCGGCTTCCGGGTCACCTTTGGCAGCTCCGCCCTCACCGGATCTCCCTGCTTTCCCAACCCCTCCCAGGTGGCTTCACCCTCAGTGTGGACACTGTTTCTCCTTTCATTTTAGCATGAGCAGAGGGCCGAGATTAAACAGGTGACTAATTAAATGTTAGTCGAGGTTTGATGGGGATGGAAATGGTGATAGTAGAAGATGACTGCATGGAATGTGAAACAGCTTAAAACTGGACATCTAGAACCTTTGGTCACATGATGTCCTCAGGAGATGGGACCTGGGGGAGCTGGAAGACGGAGAGGCATGGGGCTCCACTGTGTAATCTTTGATACCTCTGGAATTTTGCCTCCCGTGCAAGTACTGCCTGTTCAAGTTGAGATTACAAAAGGGCACTGATCCTAAATGCCTATGGTCACACCTTGATCACACCAACTCAATAGACATGAGTTTGAGTGGATTCCAGGAGTTGGTGATGGACAGGGAGACCTGGCGTGCTGCAGTCCATGAAGTCGCAAAGAGTTGGACACAAGTGAGCTACTGGCTCTCCTGCCCGTGTCCTGTCCCCTTCGGATGGCCCAGCCTCTCATCTGGCTGGGACCTTCCCACAGAGCAGAGTCCCTCTCTCCTGCTTTGCTTCCCCACTCATCCGACTGCCTTTCCCACTTCCTGTCTGGATGCCTGTGTGAAAAATGAAAAATCACTTCACATCGCATTCATCTCCCCTCTCCTTTCCAGGCTAAATCCAGGAAACTTCTTCTGGTATAACCAGAGTTTTTAGGGATAAGTTAACAGTTATGTCCCTACCCTCTCTGTCAGATCTTCCTCTAAAAATGAATTCTGCCATCTTTGTTCCCCAAAGCTGAACTGCCTACTGCTAGCTTTTGTGAAATCAGCAGATAGACTTCAAATACTTCGCAAAGGAAACGAAACAGGGGACATTTCTTGCACTCACACAACTTACAGTGGGGGAGGGTTCCCATGTTTGCATATTCATATGGTTGTAGCAGGAAAACAGTCCTGTATTGCCACTTACCTGGCCTTGAGTGGGTTTCTGACCCTCTCTGAGGCTCTCCTCTAAGGACTGAGTATGATAATACAGCAGCTTCAAATGTTTCTTTTTTCAAAGTTGTGGAACCCTGATTTTAAATAAACCCTCAAGGAGAATCCTAATACTTGAGTGGAGAGACAGGGAGAATGGCTTTGGGTGGAAGCTAGTTGGAATGGGTCCCATCTAGAGTCCTGTCTGCCTGGCCTCTTCGCTTCACCTGCACCCCTGCAGGGGTGGCGGGGGGGGGGGGCCTGGCAGGAAGCCATAATCCTTACCCCAGGAGCCAATGACTCTTACATGTAAGGGTGCTTGTCACCCTGGGTTCTGGTAAGGAAAGCAAGATTCCAGTCCTAGGACTTGGTCGAGTCAGTACACAGAATGGAATCTGGGACCACACCATAAGGTGCTTCCAGAGCTTGTTGAGAAAGAGATTGCTGAGAGGGTTGAAAGTGGGGAGTGCAGAAAACAGGGCAGAAGGTTTCTTGGGGAAGCTGGTTCTTTGCATTTCATTTAGCCCAACTCCCCATTCTCTGTTTTGCCTTTTAGAGACAGTGAAACTGGGGCCCTAAGAGAAGCCATTCACCCAGCCCCTGGAGTGAGCCGGTGACTCTGTACCGAGGCCCCTTGCAGCTCCCAACTTTGGCTTGTCTTTGGCCGCCAGGTGAGGAATTTGAGGCTGGCAGCATCACTTCTGTCTTCAGCAACCGGGCAGTGGTGAAGTACAGTCGTCTGGAGGACGTGCTGCACGGCTGCTCCTGGAAGGTCAACAACAAGCTAGATGGGACGTACCTGCCCCTGCCTGTGGACAAGATCATCCAGAGGACAAAAAGGATGATCAACAAGATCGTGCAGTACAGCCTGATCGAGGGGAACTGTGAGCACTTTGTCAATGACCTGAGATACGGCGTGCCCAGGAGCCAGCAGGTGCGGCATTCCACTCTCGGGAGTCCTTGCTCTAGTGCTCCAGGCTGGGTGGGCCCTGGTATGAGGGGCCTCCCATCTCACGAGCATTGCATGTGAAAAGAAGATGCCAGGGAGCAAGGGGGTGATAGGAGGTCCTCCCAAGGAGCCTGGGCTGGGCTTTCAGGAGACCTAAGCCCAGGTCTGTGTGAAACTGATCCCTGTGTGACCGTGTCCTAGGGAGCTCCCCTCCCCACCTCTCAGACTCCCTGTACATAGAATAAGGGACTCAGTGGCTGTGCCCTTCTGACTGCCACACTACAGGCAGACCCTGGGCTGAATGGCTCTGGGGGAGGGAGAGAACTAGGAGCCCAGGTTGCCTCCTGGAGGAAAGGGCTCCCCCCTGCCTCTGATGTCCATTTCAGGCAATCCTGGCTTGTCCAGGTCTCTCGCGGCTCTAGCATCTTTGGGTTGCTTCCTCCTAGGCAGGCCAGTTCCTGAAGAGGGTGATGAGGTAGGGGTGGGGCAGGGCGGGGTCCTAAGAGCCTCACCGAGGGTCCTTTGAGCTGGTCTCCTTTGCAGGTGGAGCACGTGCTGATGGAGGGAGCGAAGGCGGCAGGGGCGGTGCTCTCAGCCGTGGTGGACAGCATGAGACCCAAACCAGTGACGGCCTGAAGGTGGTGAAACCCCAGGCAGAGGAAGACGGCCGAGCTGGCAGAGAGAGCCCGGGCTTCCTTCCCTCCCCTGCCTTCCTCTCTCCCAGGCCCCTTATAAGAAAATTGTGAGCTTCTGGGAGAACCTAGAATGTACCCAATTGCCCCTCCAGAAATACATCCAATGTATGTGCTCATAGGCCCCTGGACTCTCAGAGTGGGAAGAACCTAATATTTGTTATACATCTATTAGGCACCAAGCACTGAGCCAACCATTTCACATCTTAACGTTTTTTTTTGTAGGAAAGGGGCCTTACTTACTTCTTAGGATGAACCTAGTCTGTGATGCTTTTTAACATCCTGGAAGATGTGCTGAATGTTCCTAGGAGCAAGGAACTCTTTTCAGAAGTTCTCTTTACTGCCCCTGTCTCTTATACACATCTAACCCTGATTTTAAATAAACCCTCAAGGAGAATCCTAATACTTGAGTGGAGAGACAGGGAGAATGGCTTTGGGTGGAAGCTAGTTGGAATGGGTCCCATCTAGAGTCCTGTCTGCCTGGCCTCTTCGCTTCACCTGCACCCCTGCAGGGGTGGCGGGGGGGGGGG
>SJYC01090673.1:0-15872 GCA_006408675.1 Madoqua kirkii | reverse complement strand
GCAGCTATCATGGAACTGCCTGAAGCCAGAAGCAGGAAAAGTGGAGCAGCTGTGGGTGAAGCAGAGACCAAAACTTCGCAACCGGCTAGCCTTGGGGAGGGTGTGTGGTAGACCCGAAGCCTTCAGGAACAGGCTCCCAACAGTTCATGGGAGTAAAGTAATAATAGTGACAGCAGAGCGCTCACCCTGTTCCCGGCACTGTTTTTAGTTTTTGTTTCTTTTAAATTAGAGTGAATTTTATTTAATTTTAATTTAATTTGGGGGTATAGTTGATTCCCAGTGTTGCATTTCAGGTGTACAGTAACGTGATTCCCTTATATAAAATACATGTATCTATTCTTTTTCAGGGCTTCCCAGGTGGCACTATGGGTAAAGAACCCGCCTGCCAATGCAGGTGACATGAGACTCGGGTTCGATCCTTGGGTTGGGAAGATTCCCTGGAGGAAGGCATGGCAATTCACTCCAGTATTCTTGCCTGGAGAAACCTATGGACAGAGGAGCCTGGCAGGTTACCGTCCATAGGGTTGCAAAGAGTCAGACATGACTGATGTGATTTAATACACACATTCTTTTTCAGCTTCTTTTCCCATATAAGTTATTACAGAATATTGAGTAGAGTTCCCTGTGCTGTATAGTAAGTGCTTGTTATTTTATATATAGTGCTGTGTGTCTGTTAATCCCAGCCTCCTGGTGACCATCCGTGGCTCTATGTGTTCATCTCCGTCACTGACTCTGTGCCCACCATGAACAGGTTGCATCCACTCACTCAGCTTTGCCCAGTCCTTTGAGTGGGTGAATGTTTATTGCAGTAATGTCTCCACTTGGCCAAATAAGGACTTTGAGATCAAGAGCTGCATCATAATGAAATGCGGGAAGAGGGTAATTAAGGCCAGAAGATGCATAATAAAAAAGCCTATGTGGGGCAGGGACAAAGGGCTCCTCATCCACTGCGAAGGCAAAATCAACTGCACATAATCTTTATATCAGACTTTGGCTGTTGGATGAATATTGACAGATATTCATGAGTAGGATAAATTTTTGAGCTGATCTATGGTAACTTTGGGCTTCCTTGGTGGCTCAGCCCGTAAAGAATCCACCTGCAATGCAGGAGACGTAGGTTAGATTCCTGGGTTGGGAAGATGCCTTGGAGAAGGGAATGGTTATCCACTCCAGTATTCTTGCTTGAAGAATCCCATGGACAGAGGAGCCTGGAAGGCTACAGTTCACAGGGTCGCAAAGAGTCGGACATGACTGAGTGACTAAGCACACAGGCACGATACCTTTGGACAGAAAGTCCCTGCAAGATACTGACACTGACAGTATCTCTCTCAGGGCTGAAGCAACAGAGTGTGTCCTCTTTACTGGGAAGTGGTGGGAGAAAAGTTAATCTTTTCTTTTTGTACCTCTTTGATGCAAATCCAGGATTGATGCTGCGCAGAGTCACATGCCACCCCCCACCCCCCACCCCTGGCCCCTCGCTCCTCACCTGACCCCCTGTGGCTGCGGCAGAGCTTGTCTGGGTGCTCTGGAGTCTCAGGGAGCCCATTCCGGCACACTGTATCAGGAGCAGGCTTCACTACCATTTAGGTCAGGGATAAAGCAAGAAGTTTCAGTATGTCTTGCTCACCTGCAGACACTGAGGGTTCTGTTCTTCCATATGTCTGTGCCCGGTGGCTGGCTGTCCAGGGCAGCCCTGGGACTTCACAGGGCAATAGGAAAAGAGTGCTCTAGCAGCGAAGAAATTACCTTTGAGGTGCTCACACTCAGGATTTCTAATCTGCAAGGCTGGTCTCTGGAAGGGTGGGGCTGGGGTGGAGCTAATCAAGCCTTGTTTAAGAGCATTACCCAGACACCAAACAAGAGGACCCAGCCAGATATTAATATTAAGAAAATTGTGGAAAGGATATTTGGTGTGGTTGAGCTATCATCTTCCAAATACAGGTAAGTAATCCTGGAGTGTGAAGTCAAGTGGGCCTTAGGAAGCATTACTACAAACAAAGCTAGCGGAGGTGATGGAATTCCAGCTGAGCTATTTCAGATCCTAAATGATGATGCTGTGAAAGTGCTGCACTCAATATGCCAGCAAAATTAGAAAACTCAGCAGTGGCCACAGGACAGGGAAAGGTCCATTTTCATTCCAATTCTAAAGAAGGGCAATGCCAAAGAATATTCGGACTACCACACAATTGCATTCACGTCACATGTTAGCAAGGTAATGTTCAAAATCCTTTAAGCTAAGTTTCAACAGCCCCTGAACCGAGAACTTTCAGATGTACAAGCTGGATTTAGAAAAGGCAAAGGAACCAGACGTCAAGTTGCCAAGATCTATTGGATCATAGAAAAAAGCAAGAGAATTCCAGAAAAATATTTGCTTCATTGACTACGTTAAAGCCTTTGACTGTGTGGATCATAACAAACTGTGGAAAATTCTTAAAAAGGTGGAAATACCAGACCATCTTACCTGCCTCCTGAGAAATCTGTATGCAGGTCAGGAAGCAACTGTTAGAACTGGAAATGGAACAACAGACTTGTTCCAAATTGGGACAGGAGTACGTCAAGGCTGTATATTGTCACCGTCCTTATTTAATCTATATTGAGTAAATCATGAGAAATGTTGGGCTGGATGAAGCACAGACTGGGATGAAGATTGCAGGGAGAAATATCAATAACCTCAGATATGAAGATGATACCATCCTAATGGCAGAAAGGACAGAGGAACTAAACAGCCTCATGATGAAGGTGAAAGAGGAGAGTGAAAAACCTGGCTTAAAACTCAACATTCAGAAAACTAAGATCATGGCATTTGGTCCCATCACTTCATGGCAAATAGATGGGGAAACAATGGAAACAGTGACAGACTTTATTTTCTTGGACTCCAAAATCACTGCAGATGGACTACAGCCATGAAATTAAAAGATGCTTGAGCCTTGGAAGAAAAGCTTTGACCAACCTAGACAGCATGTTAAAAAGCAGAAACATCATTTTGCTGACAAAGGTCCATAGAGTTAAGGCCATGTTTTTTCCACTAGTCATATATGGATGTGAAAGTTGGACCATAAAGAAAGCTGAGTGCCAAAGAATTGATGCTTTTGAACTGTGGAGAAGACTCTTGAGAGTCCCTTGGACAGCAAGAAAATCAGACGAGTCAATCTTTGCCACCCTATGGACTACAGCCTGCCCTGCCTTCCTGTCCTCACTGTCTGCTGGAGTGTGCCAGTGAGGTGGCAAAGAGCCAGACAGAGCTCAGCGACTGAACAACAGCAACTATTATATTGCCTACCAGACTAGCAATTCCATTTTGGCAGCAGCACCACCATCTTTGACTCTACAGCAGAGTTTGCGCACTTATAAGTCCACCCCTTGGACTACAGCATGCCAGGCCTTCCTGTCCCTCACTGTCTCCCAGAGTTTGCCCAAGTTCATGTCCATTGAGTAGGTGATGCTATCCAACCATCTCATCTCATAATAGTTGCTCAATAGTGCCAAATGCTTAACCATTGGTGTATGAAGAGCGGTCTATCAAAGGTGAATTTTAATGTTCTAATACATAAAGATTAAGATTGTATGAAACTCAAATGCATGGAAAATGAAGCTGTTCCTGCCCTGTTAATACAGCATCATAATAACTACCCAGAAATATATTAGTCCTTCTAATAGGAGGAAGTGCCAGAGAGTTGATGCTTTCAATTTGTAGGGCTGGAGAAGACTCTTGAGAGTTCCTTGGACTGTGAGGAGGTCAAACCAGCCAATCCTAAAGGAAATCAACCCTGAATATTCATTGGAAAGACTAACACTGAAGTGGAAGCGCCAACATTTTGTCCACGTGATGCAAAGTGCCGACTCATTGGAAAAAACCCCTGATGCTGGGAAAGATTGAAGGCAAAAAAAGGAGGTGGCAGAGGATGTTTGTTAGATAGCATCACTGACCCAATGGACAGGAATTTGAGCAAACTCTGGGAGATAGTGGAAGACAGAAGAGCCTGGTGTGCTGCAGTCCACGGGGTCACAAAGATTTGGATACGATATAGTGACCGAACAGCAACAAAAGGAGGGATCGAGGGAAGGACATTTATTCAGAGAAAAAAGAGCTTATCCCTGGCTGCTTATAAAAGAGCTGTGTATTCCTGGCCATGGATGAATAAATTTGAGCTAAACTGACTTATCTTAAGTGGGGTATCCCTGCACTGGATGGGAAACATGTATGAGGTTGACAGAGAATCATTCTGAGCAAACATTTCTCTCTTGGGAATTTGAAACTTGGCTGAAGAGATGCACAGAAGGTAAATTGTTGGTCTGAGTCATTTTCAGCATAAACATTCCAAATTCCTGCTTTCAGGGCTCCAGAGGGACCCCCACCCCTGCCTTTCTGAGACTTGCTTCTTCAAATCTTCTTTTGATTTTCTAAGTGTCCCGGGGCTCAAGGAGATAGTGTGGGAGAAATATGGCTCCTCTTTGTCCATTGCTGGTCCTCTTCTTGCTGGAGAGTAGGGCCAGGTCCCCAGTGCCAATGGGCTAGAGGAAGGATTTCGAAATTCTTTGATTGTACCAGTTCCAGCGTTACTGAGATAGAACAAGCTCCCCAAACTGACTGCTGCCAGTGTCTCCAGGGGGGAGTCCCAGTTCCCTTTGCCTCTCCAGGAGGCTCTTCAAGATCAGCCAGGCTCCTTTCAAACTATTGCCTCTGTGCTTCTGTGATAGGACTTGGGGCTTGTGAGATGTTACATGCACCATTTAAAAGCAGAGTCTGTCTCCTACAGCTCTCTGGTTCTCTTGAATATAATCCTACTGGTTTTCAAATGAGATGTTTTGGGGATCTTGTTTTCCTGGTGCAGGACCCTTGGGCTAGGGAGCCTGATGCAGGGTTGGACCCCTCAGTCCTTGAGGAAGAGCTCTACAATTGTGACAGTCCTCCCATTTGTGACCATCCTCCCTAGGCCCTCAGTGATCTGGGGGTGTCTGCATCCTGACAATATTATGTCTCTGTCCCTCCTCCTGGCTCTCTGTAGTTCCTTCTTTATGTCTTTAGTTGTGGACAGTTTTTTCTGCTAGTCTTCAGAGTGTTCGCATAGATATTTGCTCTAGTAGTAGCAATTTTGGTGGGTCCATGTAGAAGGTGAGTTTGGGTCTTCCTCCTCCACCATCTTGGTTGCCTGCCAAATCATTGAATATTGGATTTAGGAATAGGAAAAGGGAAGAAATCAAACCAACTCCTCAGTTTCTTTTTTGTGCACTGGACTGACATGGTCTAAATTCAGAATATAGGAAGGGCAAAATTTTGCTTTCCTTCTATTATTTTTTTTGGATATCCATGTAGGATTTTCTAGTTGGTATTTGAAATACTTCTTTATACAAATTGGTGAGTCTAAGCCATAGACATAGCAGGTGTAATTGTTGTTCAGTCATTCAGTCATGTCTGACTTTTTGTGACCTCGTGGACTGCAGCACACCAGGCTTCTTTATGGTCCAATTCTCACGTAGGTACAGGACTGGTGGAAAAACAATAGCTTTGACTATATGGACCTTTGTTGGCAAAGTGATGTCTCTGCTTTTTAAAACACTGTCTAGGGTCATCATAGCTTTTCTTGCAAGAGGCAAGTGTCTTTTAATAGCGTGGCTGCAGCCACCATCCTGCAGTGATTTTGGAGACCAAGATAATAAACGTCTGTCGCTGTTTCCATTTATATAGCTGGTATAGGTGCATACTAAGTAAGTATCAGCATCAGGAGCATCAGAGAAGATCATATAAAATGAAAAGAGAAGAAGGCTAAGGATGAGCTTTTAGAACTCTGATTTTAAGTAGAGCATTGAGAAGATAGAGCCAGCAAAGAAGATATCAGGAATGGCTAGACAAACGAATAGGAGAAATAGAAATGTATCTGCCTACTGTAGACTTAAAAAAATACTCATGGAACTTCCCTGGTGACTAGGGATAAGAATCCACCTGTCAGTGCAGGAGACACAGTTTCGATTCCTGATCCAGGAGGATCCCATATGCCACAGAGCAGCTAAGCGTGTGCGCCACAACTATTGAGCCTGTGCTCTAGAGCCTGAGAGCTGTGGCTACGGAAGCCCATGTGCCCTAGAGCCCATGCTCCAAAACAGGAGAAGCCATTCCAGTGAGAAGCCTGTGCACAGCAGCTAGAGAGTAGACCCCACTCGCCATAACTACAGGAAAGCCCACACAGCATTGAAGACCCAGCATAACAAGCAAAATTATTAAAAAAAATTCACAACCCACAAGTTGAGAGTTATGTTTTATTTGGTGGGAGTTTTTAGGACTGCAAGCCCAGGAGACAACACTTCAAGTAGTTACTGCTCTGAGGAGGTGAGGGGAGGAGCCAGGTTATGTCAAAGTTTTGCAACAAACGGCAGGTAGTTCAAATGTCAAAAGTTTTTTTAAATTAAAGAAAACCAGATATGCAAGGATCTGAGATCACTGAAATCATTCCTTTGATATGCACCTCAGCTATCTGAGGCCAGTATCCTGCAACTTCTTGTCCAACAACACAAGAGATTGACTCTACACATGGACATCACCAGATGGTCAATACTGTAATCAGATTGATTATATTCTTTGCAGCCAAAGATGGAGAAGCTCGATACAGTCAGCAAAAACAAGACTGGGAGCTGACTGTGGCTCAGATCATGAACCCTTATTGCCAAATTCAGACTTAAATTGAAGAAAGCATTGAAAACCATTAGACCATTCAGGTGTGACCTAAATCAAATCCCTTACAATTATACAGTGGAAGTGACACATAGATTCAAAGGACTAGATCTGATAGAGTGCCTGAAGAACTATGGACCGAGGTTCATGAAACTGTACAGGAAGCAGTGATCCAGACCGTCCCTAAGAAAAAAATGCAGAAAGGCAAAATGGTTGTTTGAGGAGGCCTTGCAAATAGCTGAGAAAAGAGAAGCACAAGGCAAAGGAGAAAAGGAAAGATATATCCATTTGAATGCAGAGTTCCAAAGAATAATGAGAGATAAAAAAAGCTTTCCTCAATGATCAATGCAGAGAAATAGAGGAAAACAATAGAATGGGAAAGACTAGAGATCTCTTCAAGAGAATTAGAGATGCCAAGGGAACATTTCATGCAAAGATGGACATAATAAAGGACAGAAATGGTATGGACCTAACAGAAGCAGAAGATATTAAGAAGAGGTGGCAAGAATACACAGAAGAACTATATAAAAAAGATCTTCATGATCCAGATAACCACAATGATGTGATCACTCACGTAGAGCTAGACATCCTGGAATGTGAAATCAAGTGGGCCTTAGGAAGTATCACTACGAATAAAGCTATTGGAGGTGATGGAATTCCAGTTGAGCTATTTCAAATGCTAAAAGAGGATGCTGTGAAAGTGCTGCACTCAATATGCTAACAAATTTGGAAAACTCAGCAGTGGAAAGGACTGGAAAAGGTCAGTTTTCATGGCAATCCCAAAGAAAGGCAATGCCAAAGAATGTTCAAACTACCTCACAATTGCACTCATCTGAACACAGATGAGCAAAGTAATGCTTAAAATTCTCCAAGCCAGGCTTCAACAGTATGTGAACTGTGAACTTCCAGATGTTCAAGCTGGCTTTAGAAAAGGCAGAGGAACCAGAGATCAAATTGCCAACACCCACTGGCTGATTGAAAAAGCAAGAGAGTTCCAGAAAAATATCTACTCCTCATGAGAAATCTGTATGTAGGTCAGGAAGCAACAGTTAGAACTGGAAATGGATCAACAGACTTGTTCCAGAATGGGATAGGATTATGTCAAGGCTGTATATTGTCACCCTGCTTATTTGACTTAAATGCAGAGTACATCATGAGAAATGCCAGACTGGATGAAGCACAAACTGGAATCAAGATTGCCAGGAGAAATATCAATAGCTTCAGATATGCAGATGATACCACCCTTATGGCAGAAAGTGAAGAACTAAAGAGCCTCTTGATGAAAATGAAAGAAGAGAGTGAAAAAGTTGGCTTAAAGCTCAACATTCAGAAAGCAAAGATCATGGTATTTGGTCCTATCACTTCATGGCAAATAGATGGGGAAACAATGGAAACAGTGACAGACTATTTTTTCTTGGGCTCCAAAATCACTGCAAATTGTGACTGGCAGCCATGAAATTAAAAGATGCTTACTCCTTGGAAGGGAAGTTATGACCAACCTAGATAGCATATTCAAAAGCAGAGACATTACTTTGCCAGCAAAGGTCCATCTGATCAAAGTTATGTTTTTTCAGTAGTCATGTATGGATGTGAGAGTTGGATTATAAAGAAAGCTGAGCACTGAAGAATTGATACTTTTGAACTGTGGTGGTGGATAAGACTCTTGAGAGTCCCTTGGACTGCAAGGAGATTCAACCAGTCCATCCTAAAGGAAATCAGTCCTGGATATTCATTGGAAGGACTGATGTTGAAACTGAAACTCTAATACTTTGGCCACCTGATGTGAAGAACTGACTCATTGGAAAAGATCTTGATTTTGGGAAAGATTGAAGGTGGGAGAAGAAGGTAATGACAGAGGATGAGATAGTTGGATGGCATCACTGACTCAATGGACATGAGTTTGAGTGAGCTCCAGGAGTTGGTGATGGACAGGGAAGCCTGGCATGCTGCAGTCCATGGGGTTGCAAAGAGTCAGACTCAACTGAACAACTGAACTGAACTGATCCTGTTTTCAACTCTTGAGCTTCCTTTTCTCAGAGCCCACAGTATGGAGTGGCTACAGTCTGATGGCTGCTAGATGGCAGGCGTTCTTTTCTTCCTGAATTCCCTCAGGGCTCACTGGGCAGTTGCTGATAGCTGTGGCTGTCTGGGGTAGGAGGAGAAGGGGACGACCGAGGGTGAGATGGCTGGATGGCATCATGGACACGATGGACGTGAGTCTGAGTGAACCCCCGGAGTTGGTGATGGACAAGGAGGCCTGGCGTGCTTCGATTCATGGGGTCGCAAAGAGTTGGACACGATTGAGCGACTGAACTGAACTGTGACTGTCTTATTTACTGATATGGCAGGAAGTATTTCATTCCTCACTACTATATCCTTCTGATGTGCCACCTCTTGCTATCACTTGCTCCTCTTGGTTATCTCTGCAAATAGTACTCCCTTCCACCCAGTTACCCAAGTCAAAAGCCTTTATAATACCCTCTGAGTATGCTCACTCAAGGCTCAGTCAGTTCCAAATCCAGTGAATTCTACTTACCAAACATCTTCCTATCATCACAATAAGATCAGAGAGAAAATTTTAGTGTTACTTGACTTAATATGGTTCCAGCTCAAACCGAAGTAATCATGTCCATCCTAACTTGGGCTTCTTCCCTGCAGACCCACGAATACATTATTATTAACATTTGCCTTGGGTTGTGTTGAGGCGGTCTGAGCCATAAAGACTCAGATTTTCTGAAAAGGAATTTCCAGACACAGAATATTTCAGAAGGGGTGAATTTGTTTAGAGCAATGAGCAGAGATACTGAAGACACCGCCAATGCAGTGGACCGACCTTCTGACAGACCAGGGAGAAGTGACAGTTTTGTGGGTGGTTGTTGGTGGTGGTTTAGTTGTTTAGTCATGTCCGACTCTTGCAACCCCATGGACTGTAGTCTGCCAGGCTTCTCTGTCCGTGGGATTCTCCAGGCAAGTATACTGGAGTGGGTTGCCATTCCCTTCTCCAGGGGATCTTCCTGACCCAAGAACTGAACCCAGTTCTCCTGCATCACAGGCAGATTCTTTAACAACTGAGCTACAAAGGAAGTCCTTTTGTGGGTTAGTAGCCAATTTTTATAGTCACAAGGCAAAGAAAATTCCTGCTGCAAGGCTGGCATTAGGTGATTGGTTAGGGTACTATAGGGTGACTATTGGGATGGGCAGTTTTGCCTACTTTGGGGCCAGGAAACCTGCTGGTGATGATCAGGGGGACCTTTGGCAAAGCTTACAAGGGGCTCAGTCAGTGCTGGAGGTGACACTTGGTTCTTGGCTCTGCCTCAGTGGCCTTGGTGAAAGGCCTCACACCTGTGGCCTTGGGCCAGGACTCCACAGGCTGGTTTCTTGAGAAAGAAGTTCCAAGGTACAAGTGTACACACAGGTTTATTGCAGCATTCTTTTAGAACTACATTCCATAAGTGTGCAACAGATGCTTGATTGTTGAGAGGTTCATGTTGAATCATGATAGACAGCTGTTAAATGATTCCATGGGCAGATGGAATGGCTCTTCAGAAATGTCTGGAATTAAACCATAGTGGGAAACTTTGTAACTACACATTGATTAGTCAATAGATACAGGTTTCCCCTCACTAGATGGATGTAAACTTGGGGATATATTTCCCCTTGTGAAGTGAAGTGAAATTCACTCAGTTGTGTTCAACTCTTTGTGACTCCATGGACAATACAGTCCATGGAATTTTCCAGGTCAGAATACTGGAGTGGGCAGCCTTTCCCTTCTCCAGGGGATCCTCCCAACCTAGGGATTGAACCCAGGTCTCCCGCATTGCAGGCAGATTCTTTACCAGCTGAGCCACAAGGGAAGCCCAAGGATGCTGGAGTGGGTACCTATCCCTTCTCCCGTGGATCTTCCTGACCCAGGAATTGAGCCAGAGTTTCCTGCATTGCAG
This sequence comes from Madoqua kirkii, assembly GCA_006408675.1. Taxonomy (NCBI): domain Eukaryota; kingdom Metazoa; phylum Chordata; class Mammalia; order Artiodactyla; family Bovidae; genus Madoqua; species Madoqua kirkii. Next base: position 5,264 of record SJYC01090673.1, on the reverse strand, counting down.
GTGGATTCTTTACCAACTGAGCTATCAATAGTTCCCCTTGACCTAAGTCAATTCTAATGGAGGCTATAAGCTATCACTTGCCCAAACTCACAGCATTTGGGAATTGCTATTTTGGCCCTGAAAGGGAGAGCTAGGTGGTACATTACATCTATCAAAGCTCCACCACTTGTGCCACACAATCCACTTGATTTGTAAGAATTCTTCTTATCAGGGAACAGCTCCTTTAGGGAGAACTTATAAGAGAGAGTTAGAGTGATGATCTACACACAGATCTCACCATTGTAGCTGGTCTCAGGTTTGCAAATGTTACTCACCATCTGTCTCCTACACAATTCACTCCAGGCATCTCTCAACCTTCTGGTCTGGGCTGCATATGAGGAGGAATGATACAGACCCAATCCCTGAGGCATCAGAGGTCCTACTCACCATGCAGGTCCTGGCAAATTTTCATGTCCCTCTATAGTCAAAATCATGCAGGGCAATACTAAGAGATGTCCCAGTGGAACACAGATAGCAGAGAAAAATGACGTAAGCACACTGGAAAGATCAGCTCTACCTCCTGCTGCTTATCAGGGTCTATTAACCTAGATTGATGACTACTTCCCTACCTACTAGCCTCTTAGTCCAGAAATCTGATGTGACTTAGGGGTAGGCATAACTTTATGTTTGAGTTTCTCCCAGTGTCTCCTGGTGGAAATGTTTCCATTCTGTATACCAGGACCTATATACTCACAGATACTTGATTTGAAGTGAAAGAAAGAACAAAGTTCCCATGTGGGAAACTGAGAGTTTGATAAATCAAGCCATTTCAACTTCTGCCATTTTGTTCTCAGGATCAATACCTATGGGCAAACAAAGCACCATATACTGGTCATTGATTTGGAATATATACCACATCCTGAAAAAAGCTTCCCATTTTGGCAGAATGTCATCTCCTAATTGGAGTCTCAACTGCAGTTTCACAAAGCTGTTCTGCTGCCCTTGGGCCTGGTACCTTCTGGGTAGCAGAGGGGGTGATAGAACTAGGGCTTCCCATGGTCATGAATTCACTGCTAGGCTTCTTTTCTTTCCATGTGTGTCTCTTGGTTCAATGAAATGTATGTTGTAAAGTAATTAACCTCCAATTAAAATAAGTAAATTTATATTTAAAAAAAAGAATCCAGTATTTGGCTGACCATCCATTCTCAGTGCCTTCAGATATTGAGGGTTGGTTGAGGGCATGAAAGCAAAAAAGAGAAATCCTTAAACCCAGAATACAAGTTAACCTCATTCAAAGTGTCCCCTACTCCTCTAGAAATGCAAGGGATCTAATCTAATCAATCTGTCATCAAAGTACTGGTTGGTCTCCTTGAGGAAAAGCGCCATGTTGGAGACACAGGGCTTATCTCTATTGCTTGCAGTGTAGACATTTGGCAGCAATGACAGCTAGTTCAGAGGGAGTGGGTGGGATCCCATGCCACTGGACCTGTACCTAGTCTCAATCCCTGCCTCTAGTTGGAAGCCAACTTTGCTTACCCTGGAGAGGCTGGTGACGGAGAATGGTGGGCGTTAACTCTAAGTCATTTGGTTCCTTCATTGTTTAGTGCTTCATCAATCCTGTTTGGTGTCTAGTGGGTGAAAAAATGATACAAAGACCTTCACAACTCATGCCACTCCCATAAATGCCTCCTGCCCAGTCCTCCTATTCATCTATCATCCATTCTTTCTGTGTTTAGGCCTAGACTAACAGCTCAGTTGGTAAAGAACCTGCCTGCAGTGCAGGAGACTGGGTTCAATCCCTTGGTTGGGAAGATCCCCTGGAGAAGCAAATGGCAACCCGCTCCAGTATTCTTGTCTGGAGAAACCCATGGACAGAAGAGCCTGGCAGGCTGCTGTCCATGGGGTCACAAGAGTTGGACACGACTTAGTGGCTAAATCACCAACAAGCTAAGCCATTTGAAAACCTCTGTAATTCGTATACAATATATCTTATGCAGGCTACTTTTCTTTCCACATAAAGTGGATGATCAGATGTCATGTCTGAATCTCTGCCCATTTAGAGAATTTCCTTGAGGTCACCCAGTGTGGGCCAGTAGTTCAGTAACAGTCAGCCTGTGGTTTGTACACATATTTGAGTCATTCCTCATGTGAACCTAGCTCTATAATCTTCTTCCACTGTCTTCCAGTCATGACGGATACCTGGGGTGGGGGGTGGGGGTGGGGTGCTTGGTGTGAAGGGAAATGAAGTGTAATAATTGGTAGATGACTGGAGCTTTGAACCACACTCTTAACATAACTTATATGTGTCCTCTGTCTCTGTCTGTGCTTGTCCCTTTCTTCAGAATTCTTGATCCTCAGAAACTGTGTAAGACAAATGTTTCTTGTTTTAAGCTGCTAAATACTGGAGTGATAGTTTTGCAGCAATAGATGACTTCACATCTCGACCAATACCTTTTTGGTATTTTGGTATTTTGACCTGCTACCTTTTTGGTAACAGTCACCCTCACAAGTGTGATTTCCATTTGCAGCTCCCTTACGATTAGTGATGTTGAGCATGTTGTCATATACCTACTGGCCATTTGTGTGCCTTCTTTGGAAGAATGTCTATTCAGATCGTTTGCACATTTTAAATTAATTTATTTTAGTTTTGGCAGCCCTGGATCTCCATTGCTGCACGTGGGCTCTCTCGAGTTTTGGTGAGCAGGGGTTACTATCCAGCTGAGCAAGAGCTTTTCATCATGGTGGCTCCTCTTATTGCAGGGCACGCGTTCTAGGGCACAAAGGCTTGGTGGTTGTGGTACTCAGGCTTAGAGCACAATAGTGGTTGTGGTACGTGGACTCTACAGCAAGTGGGCTTTAGTGGTTGTGGTGCACAGGCCAAGTTGCCCCATGGCATGTGGAATCCTCCTGGACCACGGAGTGAACCTGTGACCCCTGCATTGACAGGCAGATTCTTAGCCACTGGACCACTAGGAAAGCCCCCTTTGCACTTTTTAAATTTGGATTTTTAAAAAATATTATTGGTTGCACAAAATCCTCACAATTTCAACATGGTTGCTGTATTTTTCAGCTCCAGATCTTCTTCTTGGTTCCCTTTTATAATTTCTATCTCCTGTCCTTAACTTGTTCATATGCAGTTTTCCTGATAGCGTTTAGCTCTTTCTCCATGTTTTCCTTTAGCTCTTTCAGTATTTTTAAAGCAGTTGTTTTAAAGTCCTTGTCTAGTATGTCTGGACCTGTGTTTACAGGGGATGATTTCTGCTACCATTTTCTTCCTTTGATTGTGCCATGTTTTTCTGTTTCTTTGTAGAACTTGTTTTGTTGAAAATTGGGCATTTGAAGAAACAGCCACCTCTCTAAATCTTTATGCATTGGCTTTCTGCTGGGGATGTCCTTCACTAGTTAGCAGAGTGTGTGTTTTGAGACTTAAAACTAGCTCAAGGTGATGCTTAAGCTTAAGTTCAGGTCATTCCTGAGAATATATCCTGTGTGGGTCTTCATATGGCTTTATCAATCTCCTATATACACTGCTGCTTTTAAATTTTTTAATTTTGCTAAGAGTCTCACACAGCTTCCCCTCAGAGCTTTGGGTTGGCCTATTGTATTTTCCCACCAGTGATCTCTGCCTCATGCATCTATAGATCTGTGGGCCCCCTGAGCTTCTATAACCATTGTCCATCACTTTTAGTTTCTTTTTTTCTCTGTCTGAGATCTGAGTTATACTCCTTTTCCTGCCTCAAGATCTTTGGTGAATCAGAGACCAGTATTCAGGCAGCCCCCAGACCAGTTCAGTTCAGTTGCTTAGTCATGTCTGACTCTTTGTGACCCCATGAATTACAGTATGCCAGGCCTCCCTGTTTATCACCAACTCCCGGAGTTCACTCAAACTCACGTCCATTGAGTCGGTAATGCCATCCAGCCATCTCATCCTCTGTCGTCCACTTCTCCTCCTGCCCCCAATCCCTCCCACCATCAGGGTCTTTTCCAATGAGTCAACTCTTCGCATGAGGTGGCCAAAGTACTGGAGTTTCAGCTTCAGCATCAGTCCTTCCAATGAACATCCAGGACTGATCTCTTTTAGGATAGATGGGTTGGATCTCCTTGCAGTCCAAGGGACTCTCAAGAGTGTTCCCCAACACCACAGTTCAAAAGCTCATTTCTTCGGTGCAAGCTTTCTTCACAGTCCAACTCTCATATCCATACATGACCACTGGAAAAACCATAGCCGTGACTAGATGGACTTTTGTTAGCAAGTAATGTCTCTGCTTTTGAATATGCTGTCAAGGTTGGTCATAACTTTCCTTCCAAGGAGTAATCGTCTTTTAATTTCATGGCTGCAGTCACCATCTGCAGTGATTTTGGAGCCCCCCAAAATAAAGTCTGACACTGTTTCCACTGTTTCCCCATCTATTTCCCATGAAGTGATGGGACCGGATGCCATGATCTTCATTTTCTGAATGTTGAGCTTTAAGCCAACTTTTTCACTCTCCTCTTTCACTTTCATCATTGTAATTACTACATCAATTATTCTACTGATTAACTAGGGGACGACTAGTTATTTTCAGTTGCATGCTACCTTCCTATTCAGAGACATGCTAATTATCTACAATCATACAAATATTCAAAATCTTTTAAAAATATGATTTTCTTCACATTTCTTATTATGGTTAATCAGAGGTATTTTATATTTCATAATTTAGTTCCATAATTAAAAAATCAATTTTCTATTATATATTTATTTATTTTATAAAACTTTCCAGCATGTAAACATTACCTCATTTCCCCCTTTTATTAAGCTCTAGAATCAGCAGTTAGTTCATGGAATTCCTTAAAACTGTGTCACTTGCATGAAGGTTTCTTCCTGCTTTGCTTTCCTTTAACATTTTCCCCTGGAAAAAATAGAATGAAACCAACAAAGAAAAAATATCAAATAAACATATATGCCTTGTATTCTCTAGAGCAAGCTTATCCTTTGCCATACAGCTTTGGTTATAAACCATGAGCCCTGCCCCAAGTGTTGGAGTAAACCTTGTGAATAAAAGACCAAACTCCCAGAGCAAAATTTGGAAAGGAAGCTTTGATAGCTTCTACTTTTACTTTTGGACATCTTTGCATTGGTCAAAAGAGTTTTTGGTAAAGGCAAATGGTACACAGAAAGTCATAGAATCATTTCCCAATCTTCATCACTTAAAAGTCCAATATTTACTACTCTTCTGTCTTTTTATAACATTTCATTTCCAGGGAAAGTCAGACGGTCCAAATCTCACAGGCAGCACAACAAGACT
>SJYC01090670.1:0-10999 GCA_006408675.1 Madoqua kirkii | reverse complement strand
CTGTTTATAATAGCCAGGACATGGAAGCAACCTAGATGTTCATCAGCAGATGAATGGATAAGAAAGCTGTGGTACATATACACGATAGAGTATTACTCAGCCATTAAAAAGAATACATTTGAATCAGTTCTAATGAGGTGGATGAAACTGGAGCTGTTTATACAGAATGAAGTAAGCCAGAAAGAAAAACACCAATACAGTATACTAAGGCATATATATGGAATTCAGAAAGATGGTACCGATAACCCTGTATGTGAGACAGCAAAAGAGACACACATGTATAGAACAGTCTTTTAGACTCTGTGGGAGAGGGAGAGGGTGGGATGATTGGGGAGAATGGCACTGAAACATGTATAATATCATATAAGAAATGAATCACCAGTCTAGGTTTGATGCAGGATATGGGATGCTTGGGGCTGGTGCACTGGGATGACCCAGAGAGATGGTGTGAGGAGGGAGGTGTGAGGGGGGTTCAGGATTGGGAACACGTGTACACCCATGGCAGATTTATGTAGGACTGCAAGGAGATCCAACCAGTCCATTCTGAAGGAGATCAGCCCTGGGATTTCTTTGGAAGGAATGATGCTGAAGCTGAAACTCCAGTATTTTGGCCACCTCATGTGACGAGTTGACTCATTGGAAAAGACTCTGATGTTGGGAGGGATTGTGGGCAGGAGGAGAAGAGGACGACAGAGGATGAGATGGCTGGATGGCATCACTGACTTGATGGGTGTGAGTCTGAGTGAACTCCGGGAGTTGGTGATGGACAGGGGGGCCTGGCGTGCTGTGATTCATGAAGTTGCAAAGAGTCAGACGTGAATGAGTGACTGAACTGAACTGAACTGATGGCAAAACCAACACAGTGTTGTAAAGTAAAATAAAATAAAATAAATAAAAAATTACTTTCTCGTACGCACAGTGAGACCAATACACAATCTTCATGATTATTATGCTCAGTGCTTTCTGCTTCCGTTGACTAAGATGTGTGTCCAGTCCTTTAGCAACTGCATATCCTTCTCTAATTTTAGTTCAAATGATGTTGACACTCTTTGAAAACCAGGATGCTAAGGTCAGAAGACCCACAACCACACCTGTGATCTTACCTGCCATTCTTACAGATACTAACTACTTATAGATGTTAGGTTATATCTTCCCTATATTCCACAACCACCTCTCAGCCTCCTCACCTCCATGGTTCGGGTGTCTCCAGCATTCTTCCTTCCATTCCTGTGTGCAGCTCTTTTAAGCTCCTTTAAGCCCTCCTCGGGTTTGTTGGTGGTAATCAGCCACCGAGCAGACTGTGCCAGCCACCTAATCAAAGAGGACAGAGTACAACTAACTCACATTTCCCTGTTTTTCATAACTTTTGTTCAGAAATATGAAGGGGTTTGAGATGTGCTATACAAAAAAAAAATGATGCTTTGGCATATTGATTATTTTGAGCTGAAGGCACTGCACTTGAGAAGTGGAAGATCCAGGAAGGGAACTCTCTGACCTCCCCTTTCTACCTAAAAGTAGGTCATAAGCTTTCCCCTGAGAAAGATGCCCTTTCTGTGTCAGGAAGGGAAGAACAGTCTTATCACCAAAGACTGGGAAGTGATGCCAAAAGAGACCTGTACAAACAAACTTGCTGAAACCACTCTTCCTTTTCCTTAGTTTTTCCATAAGCTTTCTGTCACCATCCCATAAATTACTGCCTTTTCCTCTTTGTCTTGTCACATGCTCACAGTTTAATATAGAAAGGCATATAAGCTTTAGGGCTTAATGGCTTCTTTGGGTTTTAATTTTCCTTCTGAAGACTCATTTATACATGTAAAAATATTAAATACATTTGTGTGCATTTCTCCTGTTAATCTCTCTTGTGTCCAAGGCTACCCACAGAATGTAAGAGGGTAGAAGGAAGTTTTTCCTCTCTTGTAGATGCCTTTTTCCTCCCATCTAATACTCATCACTAATAGGTTATACCAGAAAATATAAGTTTACTCCTCTTGTACCATAACAAAGAAAGTGCAAGATGACACAGACAGGAGGTTTATTGGCTCCCCTCTTATTCAGGAGATATGGCATTTTTACCAAATAAAAGTATACTGTGTTTAGTTAAAACTTTAATCAAATGAACTTAATAACTCCAAGAAATATTTTGGACATACTTATACTAGAATTTTACGTGTTATTTATCTGAAATTTGAATTTGATGGGATAGCCTACATTTCATCCAGTTAGCACATAAAAATACAGAACTCTCAGATAAGTGGAAATTTCACACAAACAATGAATACTTTTCATTGTAACTATATGTCATGTAACATTTGACATATTGTTATACAACAATATTTATTGCCTATTTTAAATTCAAATTCAATTTTATGTCCATAACATTATTTGGCAACCCTGTCTATTTGGCCTATTGGATTGCACAGATTAGTAGAGTAAATGCTCAAGGGTTGAGCAAAGACCAAACAGAATTCAACTGTCCTGATTTCATGCTTTTCTTTCTTTTACTTTTCCAAGTTTTATTTATTTATTTTAATTTTTGGCCACACCCTGAAACATGTGGTATCTTAGTTCCCTGACCAGGGATTGAATTTGTACTCCCTGCATTGGAAGGTGAGGGGTCTTAACTACTGGACTGCTGGGGAATTCCCATGCTTCTTTCATTCTAGGACCTTCTAATACTCAGGGAGAGCTTATACCTTGAAAATAGAAAGCTGACAAATAATGGAGCAGAGAACACCAGTTGAAGGTGCACCAAAAGGGTGCACCAGTCTCGAATGGCAAAAGCCAGACCATTTGTGCAGCACCACTGGCACAGATTACTAGTGCCGTTCCCACGGTTTGGAATCGGGGCACCGTCCACTCTAAAAATGAAAGAAAATACAAGCAGAACTTCGACCTCAAGCAAAGGTGGAATGTCACCATCACAGTAAGTCAAAATGTGCAATATCCAAAGTGTTGACTTGCCAAGTATAGTAGCGTTTGCTATTATGGCTGGGACAGGAAGCCCCGCGAAGAAGCGCAGTGAGCAGTAAATGAGGAAGGCGGGGGCAAGGGCGGCGCAGGTGTCAGCAATGGCGAGCTGGAGCAAACACCACCCGAGAGTCATCTGTCGCCCAAACCTGAGAAACAAGTACAGGTCAGAATATGGAACTGATAGTAATGTATTATAATCATACGTGAAGAAAGGGCACATTGTGAAACTTAGGGAAAGTTTTAACAAGTGAAACTTCACACTTGAAACCTAACAGAATCAGCAACATATCTCAGAAGCAGCCTTCTTGTTCATAACCTGAGCATAACAAAGTGTCTTCTCTACTCTGTTACCAGTGAATCTTCAACACCAATTGAAACCAAATAAGACAGGCTGCAATATTAGAACTTTTCACACACCATAAATATTTCTTGTGCCAATAGATGTATTTAGCATAGTAAGAAGTTTTTTAAGTGTCTAGAACACAGTGGATTTAGGGACTCTAGGACTTTGCAGGCTAAGGCTAAACTGATGTGAAAGGTCTCCTCCTGTTTTTTAAATTTCTAGTTTCAGACTGTGGTCAGAAAAGATTCTTGTTATGATTTTAATATTCTAAAATTTCTAAGACTTATTTTCTAAGAAGCCACAGTCATTCATCCCATAGAATCCAGGAAGGACTGAATGTGGCAGCCCTAACCAAGGCCCAACAAAGTCATTTTCCATATCTGTGTCTTCAAACAAGCTGAGTCTCATGCCATGAAGCAGCTTCTTCTCTGTTTCCATAGATAACTCTTTCTCATGCTCCTAAACCACATGTTACAGCACCTCCTTTCCACATCCTGTCCTGCTGTACTTTCGGATCTGATGGAAATATCATTATTGTGTTTAGTATACGAAACTTAACGTTGAAAAAATAGCATTCACCACACTGATTAATTCTCTGTGTTTCTAAAAGATTGGAGACCGGGGTAGCTCTAGGTGGTGAAATTTGCTATATTTATTCATTAATGAAAGAATGATTCTTGAATTGATGAAAACACCCAGGAATAAAAGGAGCTATTATCTAGAGATACTCACTTGTCTGATAAATAGTTATATATGACACTTCCAACAAGCATTCCAGCCATGAGTAGGAATTTAGCCACTCAGTTCAGTGACTGATAATCACAAACCAGGTCCCACTGGAAGAGAAGGAGAACCAGCAAAGGAGAGCTCCATAGCATCTTTTAAGCCCTCAGTGGAAACACCTTCATATTACTTGCAAGTTTAATATCAGGCCTCTACCTTCCTCTTAATCTTCCCTTTCTGCATTAGCTGATCTTCTCATTCAGACTTCAGTTTAAACATTAATTTTTGGGGGCGCCTCCACTCAATCTGTAAGTTCTATTAATGCCCTGTTTCACTTCATACTAACTGGTTCTAAATGCTGGCCACAGCGTGCAGCAATTTGAGTTTTAAGAATTTATTGATGCCTGAATTTTGCCACAGATGTTCTTATATGATAGTTCTGAGGTAGTCTTGGGCATAGAGATTTTTGTTAAACTTCCAGATGTTTCTAACTCACTACCAAATATCGTGTAATACTTGCTTAAACCTGGTCTTTCTAAGAATAAAAGCACTATGAAAGCAGGGTTCATGTCTATTTCTGAATCCATCATTCAATAGAGAAGTAATTAATGTTTGCAAAAACAACAAAGAATGAACGCCTACCTAGTGACTGAAAGATGGAAGCATGTTCATTCCTCTGTTACCACTAAACACTCAGACCATCTACTCACAGGAGGTAAATGAAGACTTGTACCTCAGTCACGATGGTGGAGGAGAAGGTACTTCGGTCATACACCCAGCCATCCACACAGGGTTCCGTGTCCAGCTCTCTCATGTTGGGGAAGGTCCCATTGAGGTGGAGGAGCTGCCACTGGGGGCGGCTGAAGCGACGACCCTTCTCTGGCCTCAGGTTTGAGTCCAGTGGGATGGAGATTCTCAGGAGGGCATCAGGGCTGAGGGTCCCAGTGCCGTTAGCAGAGCCAGTGTTATTGTCCAAGATGTGGACCCGGCAGCAATGGCCAGGGATGGCTGCAGTGAAGTTCTCCAGGAGGATGTGAGGGCTGACTATGAGGCTGGAGATACAGAGGAAAACCATCTGAAGGATCTGGAATCTCCCCAGGCCCCCAACTTGATCCAGGAGGTCCTGAAAGGCCATCAGGCCGAGCAGGTGACCCCTAAGAAGAGGCAAAATGACTATCCAGAAAAGTTCAAAAGGGAAAATATTTCCAGGTGCAACATCACACTATGTGTGTGTTGATTCTGACTACATTTGCTTCTCAACTGGCCCTGTCTCACCTCTAAAGCTGGGCCATAGAATCTGCTTCTCCAAGTTGGAGAGTCAGGAAGGTAGCTGTTTTCATTAACTCACAGAGGGAAATATCTTGCTGAGGTAACTTTAGCAGTTGACAGTTAAATCTGTTAAAAGTGTACTTTGTGAAGATTTTGTACTGAGCAATACCATGAAGTCAGTGTTGGACTTGGAATTACAATATTGGGCTTTGGACTTTTAGCTGTAATAAATCTGCTAAACGATTGACAGTTCTTCCCAGAAAATGTAATTTGTGAGACACAAGAGTGAAATGCCTTTGATTTTTTTTAAAAGAACACAAAGTGTATTACTTGTTTAATATTGAACTTTAATTAAAGTGTTAATGAAAACTCTATCAAGTTAAACAAGTGAAATATGATGCAACCCTCCCCATTTTGATGAGTGGCATTCTGTTTCAGTTCAAATTATACCACAAATTCACACTGAAAATAAGTTACTCAAAATCGAGGCAGAGTGGGCAGTAATGGAGGCCAGAGGGTTAGTTTGTGTTAGCTCATATGGAGGCTTATTTTTACTGGTTTATTGATCATTTCAGATAACATTTGTGAGGATCTTTTTCTGTTCTAGCTTTAGAAATACAGCACTATGTCAAACAGCATCTTCACAGCTCTTACAGTCTGGTGAGTAAAGGAGAAATAAATACTTATACTCTGATTCACAAAATTCATATGGCAGATGCACAACGTGCTAGGGAAGAATTGCAGAGAAAATATGAGATAAAATGTCATAACACTATTGATTAGCACTAAATCATCTATTAAAATTTCTCTGTTTACAGTTGTATTGAGATATCTTTTACATGCCATATAAATCACCTATTTAAAGTGTACATCTCACTGAGTTATAGCTGTCACAGAATTTGTGCAACCATCACTATTATCTCTATAGAATATCTTTATCGCCACCACAAAAGCCCAACTGTAGCTAAAGGTGATAGAAATTTTAATTTTATCTAGTGTGCTTATTTTCTTCCTCCCTGTGATATTGTGATATGATTAGAAATATATATTTGGTCTTCATCTTAGCTCCTGGCACAGAGCTCTTAAAACCTTGGAATTTCCTGTGTTGAGAGCAATAAAGCTCTCTTTTTTATGTTAAGTAAGCCACTCTAGCAAATTAATAGAAGCTACCAACTAAAAATTGGCACTTGCCATCTGTAAGAATTAACTGTAAGAATTAACTTATTAGCCACTGCAATTGCTGACTTCCAGCATACCCTGAAAGTATTCCAGAGTCAAAGATCAACACTGTGCTCTCGGAAAAAATTGGCAAATATCTAATTATACCTTCAGATAGTTAGATATTATCAGAAGATTTTATGAGCCCAAAATCTTGCATCACCTCACGTCTAGAAAAGCACTAAAATTATTAATGTTGGAACCTGTTCCTTGTGACTAGCAATAAGCCTCTGCCAAAATGTGTGCTTGACTGCATTTATTGCCCTTTATTAAAACCATATATAATATTGACCTTCCCCCAGAGCTACCTAAGATGCTGTTCCCAAGTTATAGCCCTCATTTTGTCCCAAATAAAACTTAAACTCACAGCTCTCATATTATACCATATTATATTTCAATCAACTGTTTTGGAGACTATGAAGGGACCCAGAGCAGACTTCTCTTTTTCACCTGAACTCTATGAGGAATCAGAGCCTTGGTACTAGCAGAGGCTTCTCTAATTTGTCCAAATAGTTATTGGACAATTGAGAAATAATCACAAACTGGAATTTGTAAAATGAAATTGTTACCTTATGAAGTGTCAACTGAAAAAAATGCATCCCCCCTACACCTCCATACCCACCTGCACCTTCCCACTTCCTCTCCGTTGTAACTTTGGTAGACAGCCTCTTCACTGTCTTTATCTTACACTATCCAGAGGAATGTTCTGCAGTTGTAGATGTATTTTTATTATCTTGGAGGTGGGTCATGTGGGACCAGAGCTTAGAATTTCCACTGGCTGGCAACAACCAAGCTTTTGCTTTGCATGTACACTGCAAGCGCAGGTTCCTGACACTCCAGAACTTTGACTGCATCCACTTCCTTGAACCATTCTCTACCCTACAGTTACAGCAGCAGTTCTCAACATTTGTGGCACCAGGAACTGGTTTCGTGGAAGACAATTTTTCCATGGACGGGGGGCGGAGATGATTTTGGGGATGGTTCAAGCACATTATATTTATTGCACACTCTATTTCTATTATTATCACGTTAGCTCCACCTCAGATCAGCAGTCATTAGATGCCAGAGGTTGGGGACCCCTGAGGTGCAGAACATTTCCAATCTCCTCATAGTTCAGTGACTGTCAGAACAGAACATACACTTGGCCTTTCTGTCTTGGTTCTCCAACATTCCCTAGGTACTAACTTTTTCCTGCACTCCAGCCTCTTTCCAAATAGCCGTCATGGCAGCCCCATCGGCCAGTTCCTCTGGCCCCGTCCTCCAGCTGGACAATCTGGTGGTCTGGATGCCAAGGACTGCTCACCAACTGCGCCTCGCCCTCCTGCTTGCTCTGGTCACTGCAGTGACTGGAGGAGGTGGTGGTGGTGAGGGCAAGCTCGGGGTGCAGCGGTTGTCAGGGTCAGCCAGGCTGGAGAGCATGGGGAGAGGCAGCGGGCCGGGTCAGTCCTGGAGCCTATGGCCGCTGGGCACAGTGCAGGGTGAAGCTCCAGTCCTTGGAGTGTGGGTGTTGCAGGGAGACGCCTCCGCCACTGGCTGGTGTGGGCTGCTGTCCACTGCGCCCACTCTCACCGGGTGGAGAGAGGGTGGCGCACCGCTGGCACTGCAGGGACTCTGCCTGGCCACCTCCAGCAGGAGCACTGTGTCTAGCTGGTGATTTTTCCCAATTTACCGTTACTCGTTCCATGTTATTTATGTTTCCTACATTTGCACTTTCTCCCTTTTCCTTGATTACTTCAGCTAGCACGTTTGCATTTGATAAATATTTTCAGAAATACAATGTGCATTAATTATGTGTTCTTTATTCTGTACTGTACTCGAATCCTTTTTGTCTTTGATCTATTATTGTGATTTCTTTTGTTTTGTTTTACTTTTTGTAGTTTCTTGGCTGGAAATTCATTCATTATTTTCGTTCTTTTATTATTATTTGTGAGAGAAATATTCAGTGCTATAATTTGTGTTTGAGTACTATTTTTAAAAACCCTGTAATCTCTTGTCTGTAGTGTTTTAATTATTTTTATTTTTGAGTAGTTTGAAATTTCAGTTGATTTATTCCTCTTTCAACAAAGAGATACTTCAGAGGTAACCTTGCAAGTTGCAGGGGGGAAAGTTTTTTAGTTTTTTTTATTGCATGAATTTTTAATTTTCTTTAGATGATTAGAGGTTGTGGATTGAAATATGTCATCATATTCCATCATTGAAATGACTGATTTTTCTTTATGATTTAATATGATATTGTGATATAGTAAGAAGTATATATTTTGGTCTTTGTACCTGGCTCCGGGCCCCAAAGCTTTCTAATTTCCTGAGAGATTAAGGCACTGGGAGTATCTTTTATTCTGATATTTGATCTGTTCTTGAAACATAACTCGTAAGTCCCTTGTAAAAAGAAGGTGATGGGCCTCCTTTTGTTCTGATGAGGCTGCTCTTGCTGGGCTATAGTAAAGCTTCAGGACGGGGTTGTTGTTCAGTTGCTCAGCCTTGTCCTACTCTTTGTGACCTCATGGACTGCAACACACCAAGCTTCCCTGTCCTTCACCATCTCTCCGAGTTTGCTCAAACTCATGTCCATTGAATTAGTGATCCCATCCAACCAACTCATCCTCTGTCATTCCCTTCTCCTCCTGCCTTCAATCTTTCCCAGTGTCAAGGTCTTTTCCAATGAGTCTGTTCTTCATATCAGGTGGCCAGAGTATTGAAGCTTCAGCTTAAGCATCAGTCCTTCCAATGAATATTCAGGACTGATTTCCTTCAGCATCTCCTGTATTGACAGGCAAGTTCCTTACCAGCTGAACCACCCAAGCCTCGGGGCCAGACTTCTCGGATGCTCAGTGGTAAAGAATCCACCTGTCAACGTAGAAGATTCAGGAGACATGGGTCAGATCCCTGGGTCAGGAAGATCCCTTGGAGGAGTTCCCGCTCCAGTATTCTTGCCTGAAAAATCCCATGGACATAGGAGCCTGGAGGGCTAGAGGCCAAAGGGTTGCAAAGAGACATAACAGCACATACGGACTTTGTTACAACAAAGAAAACCTCGGGACTAGATAGCTTCACAGATGCAGTCTACCAGACGTTTAAAGAATTAACACAAGTTCTCAAAACTCTATCAGAAACTGAAGAAGAGGGAACACTCCAAAATTAATATTTTGAGGCTAGCGTTATCCTGACCCCAAAGCTAAAGATACTATTAATAAAAGAAAAGAATGTTATAGGCCAGTATCCTGACGAATGTAGACACAAAAATTCCCAACAAAATGTTAGAAAATAATCTGACAGCTTGTTAAAAGGGTTATACATCATGATGATGTGGAATTTACCTCTGATATGTAAGGATGGTTAAACACATCAGGTCAATAATGTGACATGCCACATTAACAGAATGAGGGATAAAAATCAAATGATCGTCTCAATGAATGCAGAAAAGAATTTCACAAAAATAACACCCTTTTGTGATTAAAACACTAATACACAGGAATAGAAGGAAATTGCCTGAACATACTAAAGGCTATCTATGAGAAGCCCACAGCTAACATTGTACTTTTCAGGGGAAACTGAAAATGTTTCCTTTAATATGAGGAACAGGGCAAGAATGTCCACTCTTGACCCTTCTATTCAACATAGTACTGGAAGTCCTGGCTGGAGTGATTAGGTAAGAAAATGAGATAAAAGTCATTCAAAACAGAAAGAAAGCAGTATAATCATCTCTCTTGTTTATTTGTCCCATTTAACTTTATTCAGGTAGAGTTTTCTGGTTTACTATGTGATCAAATTATTAGCAACTTCTAACCACATGGTTCAGAGAAGGCAATGGCACCCCACTCCAGTACTCTTGCCTGGAAAATCCCATGGATGGAGGAGCCTGGTAGGCTGCAGTCTATGGGGTCGCCAAGAGCTGGACAGGACTGAGCGACTTCACTTTCACCTTTTACTTTCATACATTGGAGAAGGAAATGGCAACCCACTCCAGTGTTCTTGCCTGGAGAATCCCAGGGACGGGGAGCCTGGTGGGCTGCCATCTATGGGGTCACAGAGTCAGATACGACTGAAGTGACTTAGCAGGAGCAGCAGCAGCAACCACATGGTTAATGCTATTTTTTTGCACAATACTCTATTTCCTCTAGAGACTTATACCCAAATTATGATATATTAAATGTTAAAATACTATGGTCTGTTTCTGGATTTCTTTTTATTTGAAAATGCATCTGCTATTGCTATACATTTTTTGTTTACTATTATAGCTTATAATATTAAAGACTTGCACATGCTTCTCCACTTAACAAGCAGCTCAGTCCACTCAGTAATCCTCTTTTTCTGAATCATCTTGTCTACTATTACTTTCTAAATATATTTGGAACAAGTTTTAATATCTCAAAAAATATAGGTTTTTTAAAATTGTAATTCCTCTACCAGTTATTCTAAGTAACTGCAAAAAACATTAGTGCTTTTAAGACTAATAATTTTACCATCTAGAAGCATACA
>SJYC01090669.1:0-11220 GCA_006408675.1 Madoqua kirkii | reverse complement strand
TGCTGTAGGTACTGAATATTTAGCAATTAATACAACAATAGTAAATGGGATCTATTTTTTTAAAAATATGAATTTATTTATTTTAATTGGAGGTTAATTACAATATTGTATTGGTTTTGCCATACATCAATGTTTTTTTTTAATCATATTGTTTGTTTTATTTATTCTTCAAATTTTGTTAATATGTAGGAAAGACACTAATTTTTTCTTCCTCTTTGATTAACAGTTCATTCCTGGAATCCCTTAACACTGTGTCACTTTCATGAAAGTATCTTCCTGCTTTGTTTTTCTTGAGCTTTTCCCCCTAGGACAAATACAAATAAACCAGTAAGCAAACACAAACAATAAAAAGACATGGAAGAAGCCTATATGCCCTACATGTTTATTTTTTTAGAATAAGCTAATCTTTTGTCCACTAGCTTGGGTGAAAGCTGTGACCTCAGCCCTGAGAGTTGGAATGAATCTTGTGAAGAAAAAGACCAAACTCCCAGAGCACACTTTGGGAAGGCAGCTTCGATAGTTTCTACTTTTACTTTTGGAAACCATTTCATTGGTCAAAAGTTTTGGAAAAGGCAAATGGTACACAGAAAGCCATAGAATCCTTTCCCAGTCATCACTTTAAAATTCCAATATTTACTACTTTTCTTTTTGCTTTTTGTAACATTTCATTTCCAGGGAAAGTCAAACGGTCCAAATCTCACAGGCAACACAAGATTCTTTCCCCTGAGATACATTGCCATCTGTGGGAGGGGAGGGGCTCTTGTCTTCTCCTTGATCTCCCTCAGGTCTTCAGTGACCTGGGCAGGTCACAGACCTACAGACACCAACAGTCTCAGAGAGCTTACTGCCCTCACTGGGCTGAGGTCTGCCAGGGTCTGAGGGATGAGAATCCGGTGTTTGGATCAGTGCATGTTTGTGAAACACCTTCAGGGGTGTGTATGTCACACCAGGGCATCTAATTTTGGCTTCTTCACCACTACACCTACTGGTGCATACAGATGCTGGTCTGGGTGATCCAGGGAAGCCTGGGGGAGCCTGAGGTCACTGTGGGGAGGCATGAGACTGTAGCTAAACTAAAGGCATGGATCACCTGGAAATAGCTTAGATCTTAGCTTGTTTGAGGGACAGTGTCTCAACTCATGTTTTGCCCTCCTTATCACAGACCCTGAGTGCACAGCTCCCTCAAGGGACACTTAGTGGGTTTACTCACTCATTTTCCACATCCTGGATGGAATCAGGCAGAGGCTTATTCCTGGTTTCAGGAAGGAGTGGGACAACAAGACCAGCAAGGATGGGTAAGACTCCATAGATGATCCAGGGCAAGTGAGGGGAATACACCTTCAGGATCATCAAGAGGGGAGCCAGGACTGCCCCAGTATTAGCAGCAAGTCCCATGATTCCCACAGACGTTACCCTTGGGATATAAACAATAATACAATAAAGTCAAGTACAAATCTACAATATAATTTGTGATTCATTATTTTGCTTTGATTATGGGAGATAGCATAGCAGTAGAGAAGGCTGATGACATATACTTGCTTTCGAAATTTTCTGTTAGTCATAAGCGATTTTTTTCAAATTCAAGTACATTAAAACACAGTTTGATCATTAAAAAAGACACCATTACTCATGCCATCTATACTTTGTGTAGTTCAGAAGACTATATAAGATGATGCATTTAAGGACATCACCTAGTACCTAACAAAGTCTGCTTTAAATAAATTTGCTTATAAATTGCTGGTGTTTTGTAATTATAATATATTGCTTTGATAACTAACCAATCTTCTTTTCTTCCTCCAATAAATGTCAGTTAACTCAGAAAGGTCTGTTTTGATCCTGAAAGAGTGTCCACGAGATTTCAGTATACCTGAGCACAGTCGGAATCAGTTCACTTCCATGGCAGAAATTACTGGCAAATGTGGCAAAAGAAACTCCTGTTGCTAAAGCTGCCAAAGCCATACGCAGGCCCTGCATTTCTGGAGAAAGAAAGAGCAGTGAGGCTCATGAAATCTGAGCTGAAGCAATTGCATTCCTGTAATTACAAATGAAGAAGATCTGAACGGAGGTGTTTGCAAGTATATATTGTAGAGAAGCTGTGGAGGGGTCGCAAATGTGCAGTGTCTAATAGGCTGAGAAATGTGACATCTACTTTTTATGACTCATGATGAATAAAAGGGTCTGGGTTATTTCATCAATTCTCCTTGAATGTCTGAGATTTGCAGAAGAGGAAGAAGAAAGTGACAGCAGCAGATGTTCTCCGGCAGTAATTCTGTTCTGTGTCTCCTTACCGTTGAGGTAGAATGTAGAACTCTCATTGGCAGTTTCTGAGGGGTACGATCACTTAAATCCTCATGAGTTCGAAACATTGGTGCATATGCAATATTTGCAAGGGACTTATATTGCAAAAGAATATAATAAAAGGGCAGGGCTGCTATGTTAATGAACAATTTGAAGAGCAACTAGATTTAGAGTAATGTTAGAAAGTCAGGAGTAAGGACCTTCACAAGGGAAAGAATGCTAGCCTTCAGGCAACACTGAAGGCAAGCTTGTCAGTTTCCACCAAGTTACAGAAAATCTCACAAGAATATTGCAGCACTGGAGTTGACTGTAAGGCAGCAAACTTGCTCTGCTGATGCTGTTCAAGATGAAGAGAGGAGCAAGGCTAAAATCAAAGCTACCGTATGACCCAGCAATCCCACGACTGGGCATACATCCTGAGAAAACCATAATTCTATAAGCACATCTACTCCAATTTGATTGCAGCACTGTTTACAATAGCTAGAACATAAAAGCAACCTAAATGTACATAAGAAGACAAATGAATGGATAAAGAAGAGGTGGTACATATATACAAGGGAATATTATTCAGCCATAAAAAGGAATGAAGTTGGACCCTTTGTGGTGATGTAGCTGATCCTAGAGTCTGTCATACAGAGTGAAGTTAGAAAGAGAAAAACAAGTACTGTATATTGATGCATATGTATGGAATCTACGATTAACACACATATACTACCAGGTGTAAAATAGCTAGCTAGTGAGAAGTTGCTGTATAGCACAGGAGACTCAACTCAGTGCTCTGTGATGAGGTAGATGAGTGGGATGGGGGTGGGTAGGAGGGAGCTACAAAAGGGAGGGGATCTCTGTATACATATAGCTGACTCACTTTTTTTGTACAGCAGAAACTAACAATTATAAAACAATTATGTTCCAATAATAATAATTAAAAAAAGATGAAAGATGAGGAGTGAAACTTGCTAATCAAGTATCATGTAAACTATATAAATGCACACTGGGAGTCAGGTGAAGCTGGTGACCATCTGTGTTCCCCTATTTATTACACATGATTGCTTAATTCAGTGAAATTGATTCTAAGAGGGGCCCTTAACTACAGTGACTTTTTCCTAATGGATATTTCTTCTCTGCCTGAAGATAAGAAATTTTTGTTTTCTTGAGGTCAAGACCACACCTCTAAACTGGAGTTGGACACAGAATCATGGAATAAAATGTCATGGTTCACTGCATGAAGCAGGACACTCAAAACTGCTGCTCTGGGACAACCCAGAGGGATGGAGTAGAGAGGGAGGTGGGAGGGGGTTCAGGAATGGGGACACATGTATACCTGAGGCTGATTCATATCGATGTATGGCAAAAACCATCAAAATACTATAAAGTAATTATCCTCCAATTTAGATAAATAAGTTAATTAAAGAGAGAGAGAGAGAGAGAACCTGAAGAGAGGAAGTAAGAGTATTGTGTCCTTGTATGAGATGCAGTTACGAGGTCTAGACCCTCCAGGTTGTTGTTGTTTAGTTGCTAAGTCGTGTCCAACTCTTTGAGATCTCAAGGACAGTAGCTCGCCAGGATCCAGGCAAGAATACTGGAGGTTCTCCAGGCAAGAATACTGGAGTAGGTTGCTATTTCCTTCTCCTGGAGATCTTCCCAACTTAGGGATTGAAACTGCATCTCCTGCCTTGCAAGCAGATTCTTTACTACTGAGGCACCAGCAAAGCTCCTAGACCCTTCATACTTACTATAAAAAGGCTGGACTTCCTTGGCCATCCAGTAGTTAAGACTTCATACTTCCACTGCAGGGGGCCTGGGTTTGTTCCCTGGTCAGGGAGCTAAGATCCCTGCATGCTGCACCACATGGCCAAAAATAAGCAAGTAGCGAACACCCAAATGAAGCATGACTAGGCAAAGCCAAGTGATCAAATGCTGTCTTAGAGAAACTGCCAGTAATACATGGTACCAGTTCCAGATACTTCTTGGACATCATATCAGAGCCAACCTTGATGGATCTTTGGCTCTTTCCCCAGCAACTTAATAGCAAATATGTACTAAAAACACCTGTGGCTTCCTAGTTGGCACTAGTGGTAAAGAACCTGCCTGTCAATACAGGAGAGGCAAGAAATGCAGGTTCAAACCCTGAATCAGGAAGATCCCTTAGAGGAGGGCACTGTAACCCACTCCAATATTCTTGCCTAGAGAATCCCATGGACAGAGGATCCTGGTGGGCCACAGTCCATAGGGTCACAAAGAGTCAGACAAGACTGAAGTGACTTAGCATGCACATGTACTAAAACTCCAGACTGGTTTTGGGGAATTGTTAGAGCCCAATCTCCATTTTCTTCTTGCTTGAAATAGGTGTGACCAGTATAATTCATGAGAAATGAGGGCGGGGAAGACATTTTCTTTCTTGAATATTTGGCCTTTTCTTACCTTCAGACACGCATGTGATGGTTAGAGTGGAGACTGCCAGCAGAAATATGAAGAGCATCTGGGTTATTCGACGGCCCAGGTGATTCAATGCCAAAAGAGCGGTGTAATTGGCTGGGATAGTGACTATGCCAAAGAGAATCTGGAACATGAAAATATTGCTCCCCAGGTGCTGAAGGTGGAGAGTCAGGCCAAAATGGGTCAGCACGTTTGCAAATCTGTGGTGAACAAAGGTGAAAGACACATAAGTTTAGACTATAGGCCCTAAAATTGCAATAATATTGGCCCAGACAGGCAGTGGTTGGCGATAAACTCTTAAGGAATGGTCTATTTTGTGAAATATTTCCTTGCAAGACTATCACTTTAAAATTATCATAAAATGATTGTATAATGATGATTGAGGTCATAAATATTATTACACTTTCGGGGAGAGAGTTTTGCTGTAGAGGAGATATGATGGAGCCTTCTAGAATTTTAGCTTTTTTTCTATACATTGATCTGGGTGACAGCTATCTACATATGGAATTATTCATTGAATAGCATTTATTTGTTCATTTTACTATTTGTAGTTTTACTTTAATTAAAATTAGAACAAGTGAAGAAACTTATAGCCAAGAAACTTATAGCCAAGAAACTATAGCCGATCATGTGCCATGATTGACATTCTCAGCATCTGTAGTGATGAGCTGGTAGGTTGTATGACAAACAGAACTCCTCATTGTATAATTACTTTTGTGCTTGCCTTTTCATAACCTTTTCACTTTTACCAAACATAGCAACCATATTCTTAACTTTCTCATACTTTGTCTCAAATCCATCCCTCTAGCATGTTATAGATGTCGAAATAACAAATACAATCACATCTCCACTATTTTAACATCCCTCATGTACTGTGTGAAGCCTACCTCACAAAGGACAGGAGGCAGATCCTTTTACGCAGGTTGGGTGTGCGGAACAAGTCAAACACAGAAGGTCTGGTCTGTGCTGCCTCCAGCTCCTCCTGCATGGCAGATCTCAGGACCTTCAACAAAACAAGCTGTTCAGTGGTCGCACAACTGTAGGCTTTGTGAGGTTCCCAACAGAGGACCAGGTAGCTGACTTCCCTTTGTTTCTACTGGAAAATATAGACACTGAATATGTAATGCCAGGTGTACAGTGTTATGAATGGAGAATCATGGAGTTAAAGGGAAATTGTGCAGTGGTAATGGCATTTTGGCGTGAGACTCAATTTGCCTATTGGGAATAAAAAGAGGTGTCAAGATGGTAGATTTAGGTCAGGAAGGCATTAAAGGAAGAGTTTCTTGAATTTAGGTCCAAAGCTTCATTTTTATGAGAGGGGCCTGGAAGTCTGGAAACTGAGCTTGGTTCTCAGTTGGCTGCTCTTGGTAGAAAAAATGTTTTTTCAGGAAGGAGACTGATTCTCATGACAGCCTTAACTTTGGTCCATGAGTCAGCCTCTTTAAGGGAAATCTTAGCATGTTATGCCTTCATGAATGAAATGCCTGGCATTAAATCTAAGGACAAAATCAGAGGAGATCTGGGAGTAGTATATTTTATGCCCAGACTTTATTACCTGGTGTTATACATTGGCTCTGCCATTTGCCAGGTATGTACCTTGAGAAGTTAATTGAATATCTTTTAGGCTCAGTTTCCTTGTATTCAAAAGAAGAATAAGCAGTTAAATAAATCAGAGAATCAGGATTACGATATTAGGAGAATTAAAAAAAATGCCTTTCTCACAGAGATTTGTAGTCACAAATGTGCATATCCGTTTACATATAGTACAGCTGAGATCCTTATTACCTTATTAAGTAAAATTTTTTTATTTATTAATTTAAATTGAAATACAGAGAACTTATAATATCATGTTAGTTTCGGACTTACAGCAAAGTGATCCATATATATATTATGCATATAATCATGTGTATAAAAATTTTCAGGTTATTTTTCTTATAAGTTATTATAAAATACTTAATTTATTCCCTGTGTTATGAAGTATACAATAAACCCTTGCTGATTACCTATTTCATATATATTAGTGTTAGTTGCTCAGTTTGTGCCTGATTCTTTGAAACCATATGGACTGTAGTCCACTAGGCTCCTCTGTTCATGGGATTCTCTAGGCAAGAATACTAGAGTGGGTTGCCATTCCCTTCTCCAGGAGATCTTCCCAACCCAGAGATCTAACCTGGGTCTCCTGCATTGCAGGCAGATTTTTTTTACTGCCTGAGTCATCAAGGGAGCCCATATATAATAGTGTGTATTTATTAATTCTATGTCTAGTCAAGGTTATGGTTTTTCCTGTGGTCATGTATGGATGTGAGAGTTGGACTGTGAAGAGGGCTGAGCACCGAAAAATTGATGCTTTTGAATTGTGGTGTTGGAGAAGACTCTTGAGAGTCCCTTAGACTGCAAGGAGATCCAACCAGTTGGTTCTGAAGGAGATCAGCCCTGGGATTTCTTTGGAAGGAATGATGCTAAAGCTGAAACTCCAGTACTTTGGCCACCTCATGCGAAGAGTTGACTCATTGGAAAAGACTGTGATGCTGGGAGGGATTGGGGGCAAGAGGAGAAGAGACGACAGAGGATGAGATGGCTAGATGGCATCACTGACTCGATGGAACTCTGGGTGTTGGTGATGGACAGGGAGGCCTGGCGTGCTGCGATTCATGGGGTCGCAAAGAGTCGGACACGACTGAGCGACGGAACTGAATTGAACTGAACTGAGGCTCATAATTTACACCCCCTACCTCACCTTTCCCCTTTGGTAACCATAAGTTTGTTTTCTATGTCTGTGAATCTGTTTTCTAAATAGGTTCATTTGTATCATATATATTTTTAAAGAATTCAAGTGATAAGTAATTTGTCTTTCTCCAAGTTACTTCATTTAGTATGCTATTTTCAGGATCCATAAATGTTGCTATAAATGACAATATTTCATTTCTTAATCAAATCCCTTATGATTATACAGTGGAAGTGAGAAATAGATTTAAGAGCCTAGATCTGATAGATAGAGTGCCTGATGAACTATGGAATGAGGTTCATGACATTGTACAGGAGACAGGGATCAAGACCATCCTCATGGAAAAGAAATGCAAAAAAGCAAAGTGGATGTCTGGAGAGGCCTTACAGACAGCTGTGAAAAGAAGAGAGGTGAAAAGCAAAGGAGAAAAGGAAAGATATAAGCATCTGAATGCAGAGTTCCAAAGAACAGCAAGAAGAGATAAGAAAGCCATCTTTAGCGATCAATGCAAAGAAATAGAGGAAAAGAACAGAATGGGAAAGACTAGAGATCTCTTCAAGAAAATTAGAGATACCAAGGGAACATTTCATGCAAAGATGGGCTCGATAAAGGACAGAAATGGGATGGACCTAACAGAAGCAGAAGATATTAAGAAGAGGTGGCAAGCATACATGGAAGAACTGTACAAAAAAGATCTTCACGACCCAGATAATCATGATGATGTGATCACTCATCTAGAGCCAGACATCTTGGAATGTGAAGTCCAGTGGGCCTTAGAAAGCATCACACAAATAAAGCTAGTGGAGGAGCTGGAATTCCAATTGAGCTGTTTCAGATCCTGAAAGATGATGCTGTGAAGTGCTGTACTCAATATGCCAGCAAATATGGAAAACTCAGCAGTGGCCACAGGACTGGAAAAGGTAAGTTTTCATTCCAATCTCAAAGAAAGGCAATGCTAAAGAATGCTCAAACTACTGCACAATTGCACTCATCTCATGCTAGTAAAGTAATGCTCAAAATTCTCCAAGCCAGGCTTCAGCAATACTTGAACTGTGAACTTCCTGATGTTCAAGCTGGTTTTAGAAAAGGCAGAGGAACCAGAGATCAAATTGCCAACATCCACTGGATCATCAAAAAAGCAAGAGAGTTCTAGGAAAACATCTATTTCTGCTTTATTGACTATGCCAAAGCCTTTGACTGTGTGGATCACAATACACTGAGAAATTCTGAAAGAGATGGGAATATCAGACCACCTGACCTGCCTCTTGAGAAATCTGTATGCAGGTCAGAAAGCAACAGTTAGAACTGGACATGGAACAGACCGGTTCCAAATAGAAAAAGGAGTATTTCAAGGGTGTATATTGTCACCCTGCTTATTTAACTTCTATGCAGAGTACATCATCAGAAACACTGGGCTGGAAGAAACACAAGCTGGAATCAAGACTGCCAGGAGAAATATCAATAACCTCAGATATGCAGATGACACCATCCTTATGAGAGAAAGTGAAGAGGAGCTAAAAAGCCTCTTGATGAAAGTGAAAAAGTTGGCTTAAAGCTCAACATTCAGAAAACGAAGATCATGGCATCTGGTCCCATCACTTCATGAGAAATAGATGGGGAAAGAGTGGAAACAGTGTCAGACTTTATTCTTTTGGGCTCCAAAGTCACTGCAGATGGTGACTGCAGCCATGAAATTAAAAGACGCTTACTCCGTGGAAGGAAAGTTATGACCAACCTAGATAGTATATTCAAAAGCAGAGTCATTACTTTGCCGACTAAGGTCCGTCTAGTCAAGGCTATGGTTTTTCCAGTGGTCATGTATGGATGTGAGAGTTGGACTGTGAAGAAGGCTGAGCACTGAAGACTTGATGCTTTTGAACTGTGGTGTTGGAGAAGACTCTTGAGAGTCCCTTGGACTGCAAGGAGATCCAACCAGTCCATTCTGAAGGAGATCAGCCCTGGGGTTTCTTTGAAGGAATGATGCTAAAGCTGAAGCTCCAGTACTTTGGCCACCTCATGAGAAGAGTTGACATAGGAAAAGACTGTGATGCTGGGAGGGATTGGGGGCAAGAGGAGAAGGTGATGACAGAGGATGCGATGGCTGGATGGCATCACTGACTCGATGGACGTGAGTTTGAGTGATCTACAGCAATTGGTAATGGACAGAGAGGCCTGGCATGCTGCAATTTGTGGGGTCGCAAAGAGTCAGACACGACTGAGCGACTGAACTGAACTGATGGCCAATATTCCATTGTGTATATACCACATCTTCTTTATTCATTCATAGGATGTAAGTGTATTAGTCACTAGTTGTGTCTGACTCTTTGCAATCCTATGGGCTGTAGACCACCAGGCTCATCTATGGCATTCTCCAGGCAAGAATACTAGAGTGGGTAGCCATTCCCCTCTCCTGGGGATCTTCACAACCCAGGGATCAAACCCAGGTCTCGTGAACCGCAGGTAGATTATTTACTGTCTGAGCTACCGGGGAAGCATTCATTGGATACCATTATCATTAACTATAGTCATCATGCTGTACAGACTTATATTTGAAAGTTTTTACATTTTGATCTATGTCTCCCCATTTCTCCTTTTCTCTAGCCCCTTGAAACCACTCTTCTGTTCTGTGTTTCTAAGAAATTGTTCTTTTTTCAAGATTGAACATGTAAATAATATCATAAAATATTCATCTTGCTTATTTCCCTTAGCATAATGCCCTCCAGATTAATCCATATTGCTCAAATGGGAAGATTTCCTCATGTTTTTAGAAGTCAGAATAATATTCCATTGCATATGTTTGTGTCTCTCACACTTTTTTTACTCATTTAACTTTTGAAGGACATCTAGACTATTTCTAAATTTTGTCTATTCTGAAAACTGCTAAATTAATATGGATGTGCAGATTTCCCTTCAAGATACTGATTTCATTTCCTTTGGATATACACTCAGAAGTAGAATTGCTGGGTCATATGGTAGTTCAGTTTTTAATTTTTTGAGAAACTACCGTAGCATTTGCCACAATGGCTGTACGAATTTACATTCCCATCAACAATGTGTGTAAGGTTTTCCTTTTTCAACATCCTTGTGAACATTTATTATCTCTTATCTTTTTGACTATAGGTGTGAGATAATACTTCATTGTGGTTTTAGTTTGCATGTCCCTAAATTATGCTGAGCACCTTTTCACACACGTATTGGCCATTTGTTTCTTCTTTAGAAAAATGTCTATTCAGATCGTTTGCTTATTTAAAATTGAATTATTTGCTCTTTTGAGAAAATTAGTAGTTTTTTATATTTTTAGTATTAACCCTTAATCAGATATATGGTTTGGAAATTATTTTTTAAAACATAAATTTATTTCATTGGAGACTAATTACAATATCGTAGTGGCTTTGCCATACATTAATTTCTCCCAGGTTGTACACTGCCTTTTCAATTCATTGTTTTCTCAGCTGTGCAGAGGCTCTTTAGTTTGATGCAGTCCTACCTTTTCATTTTTGCTTTTGTTGCTTATGCTTTTGATGTCTTATTCAAGAAACATTGCCAAGACTCATGTCAAGAAGCTCTTTTCCTGTTTCCACACCCCTCCCTGCTAGGAGTTTTATGCTTTTCAGTTCAGTTCAGTATAGTCGTTCAGTTGCGTCCGACTCTTCGTGACCCCATAAACCGCAACACACCAGGCCTCCCTGTCCATCATCAACACCTAGAGTCTACCCAAACCCATGTCCATTGAGTCGGTGATGCCATCCAGCCATCTCATC
>SJYC01090666.1:0-32804 GCA_006408675.1 Madoqua kirkii | reverse complement strand
AAACTAGCCTGAACGTCAAGGAGTTCATGGTTCACGTATTGCTGAAGCCTGCTTGGAGAATTTTGAGCATTACTTTACTAGCGTGTGAGTTGAGTACAATTGTGTGGTAGTTTGAGCATTCTTTGGCATTGCCTTTCTTTGGAACTGGAATGAAAACTGACCTTTTCCAGTCCTGTGGCCACTGCTCAGTTTTCCAAATTTGCTGGCATATTGAGTGCAGCACTTTCACAGCATCCTCTTTCAGGATTTGAAATAGCTCAACTGGAATTCCATCACCTCCACTAGCTTTGTTCTTAGTGATGCTTTCTAAGGCCCACTTGACTTCACATTCCAGGATGTCTGGCTCTAGATGAGTGATCACAACATCGTGATTATCTAGGTCATGAAGATCTTTTTTGTCCAGTTCCTCTGTGTATTCTTGCCACCTCTTCTTAATGTCTCTGCTTCTGTTAGATCCATACCATTTCTGTCCTTTATCGAGCCCATCTTTGCATGAAATGTTCCCTTGGTATCTCTAATTTTCTTGAAGAGATCTCTAGTCTTCCCCATTCTGTTCTTTTCCTCTATTTCTTTGCACTGATCACTGAAGAAGGCTTTCTTATCTCTTCTTGTTATTCTTTGGAACTCTGTATTCAGATGCTTATATCTTTCCTTTTCTCCTTTGCTTTTTGCTTCTCTTCTTTTCACAGCTATTTGTAAGGCTTCCCCAGACAGCCATTTTGCTTTTTTGCATTCCTTTTCCATGGGGACGATCTTGATCTGTCTCCTGTACAATGTCACGAACCTCATTCCATAGTTCATCGGGCACTCTATCAGATCTAGGCCCTTAAATCTATTTCTCACCTCCACTGTATAATCATAAGGGATTTGATTTAGGTCATACCTGAATGGTCTAGCGGTTTCCCCTGCTTTCTTCAATTTCAGTCTCAATTTGGTAATAAGGAGTTCATGATCTGAGCCACAGTCAACTCTTGGTCTTGTTTTTATTGACAGCTTCTTTAAAAAATCACAGTTAATAGTATAGACAGAATTACTTCACATTTCCCATCAGAGTGGGAAACCTATTTGTGTGGGTAGAAAAAAGTAGAAGAAAAAGCAGCTGTTTAAAATACTAAATTTTTCTAAATGTCCTACAACCCATCTTAGGTAGTTGTAAGATGGGACAGACAAAGCAAGAGAGAGTTTTAAGGCATCCTTTAGAGATTTTGAAAAGTTAATTGAATGTTTCTACCTTAGCAAAACTGAACCCATTTATCTGTATAATCTCTTCAAGCTTGGAGTTATTGAAAAACTTCTGTCTTTTCTCTCTCTTCTTAGCTGAAAGCAGTTTGCATGTTATTTGCTTCCTTGGGTGCAGTTCTGCAAGTCCGCGTATTTAAAGTTTGTGAGGGAGCCAAGCCGCAGGACCTGGCTGCATTTCAGCTGCTAGACAGGGGGCGCGTAGTTTGCCTTTGGCCCCAGCTGCGGGAACTGTGCATGTATCTCTTCTTGGTCGTCCATCCTGAAGTGAGTTTATCTCCTCTATACTTCTATTTTCCTTTGGGTGTTTGCCTTTTGTTGTGTGATCCTCACTTTGTTGAACCCAAGAAGTTCTGTAGGGTTACTTATCCTCTCAAAACAAGGAAAAATTACTTTTGCAAAGCTGTTTAAGTCAGAGGATGTAACGTAAATCCCATTCAAAGCAGCAGTTCCCCTCCATCCAGAGGTGGGAGGAAGAGCAACTTCTAATACAAGTCTGAAAGCTAACAATCCCTTCGAGCTGGAACAGAAGGGCGCTGACGGGCTTATGGCAGGTGTCGGGCATGTGATCAAACCTCCCCTGTGGTTTGGCTGTGAGTCAGCTTATTTCACGTGGCCGGTTTAAGGGATGCTAAGGAGGTTTCTTCCTATCTGTCTCATGTATAGTCTTTTTGTTATTATCATCACCGTCCCACCACCACTAACATACTTTCAGTGCTTACTATTTGCATGGCAAAGAGTTTGTTCTGTAGTCCCCCCTCCCCTTAATATCTTATGAAAAAACCCAAATAAACTTTCTGGGCAGCCCAGTACTTGCCATGAACTGGGCTAAAACTTTATTTCCTTGTTTAATCATAACCCCAACTTTATCTGGTAGGAACAACTATTTCTTACATTTTAAAAATGAGAAACTGAGGCTTAGAAGATATGAGGCTGTGGATGCATGAATGTGGCAGAGTGAAGACTTACACTGGGTTTCTCAGTCTCTAAGGAGCATGGAATAACCTCCTAGGCAATGTCGTTTTCCTGAACTCAGGTGACTGTTGGACAGCATCCACTTTAGGAACGTACCACTTTTAAATGCTGTATACGTAAAACTTTGGAATGGCATTTCTCCCAGTTCCTTGACTTTTATATCATGTAAGTACCTCCAGGAAAGGAATCAAAAGGTGAGGGCAGAAACAGTGTTGGAGAAATCTTTACATAATTTGGCAAAACTAAACTTTTAGTTTCTTGTTACAATAAATGAGACATTTCCAAAGAAGAATGGGTGGTATTTACATAAGCCTAATTATTTATGTAAATTTTCTCAGTTAAGCAGTGCCTCTGTTAACTATCTGGAGAAGGAAATGGCAGCCCACTCCAGTATTCTTGCCTGGAAAATCCCATGGACGGAGGAGCCTGGTTGGCTACTGTCCATGGGGTCGCAAAGAGTCTGACATAACTGAGCGGCTTCACTTGAAGCGGCTGTTAACTACATACTTGAGAAAAAGGGCAGTAAAGGATGCTCTAATAAGGTTTAAAGAACACAAAGATTACACAGAACCTGGTGGCCAACTATTTTTCTCTCTGAAAAATGGTACTTGTATAACCACAAGTTATACACAAGGCTTGGAATTCACATAATCAAGAGCTCCTTGGTACTTAAGGTTTTAATGATGCTGAAGCTGAAACTCCAGTACTTTGGCCTCCTCATGCAAAGAGTTGACTCATTGGAAAAGACTCTGATGCTGGGAGGGATTGGGGGCAGGAGGAGAAGGGGACAACCGAGGATGAGATGGCTGGATGGCATCACGGACTCGATGGACATGAGTCTGAGTGAACTCTGGGAGTTGGTGATGGACAGGGAGGCCTGGCGTGCTGTGATTCATGGGGTCGCAAAGAGTTGGACACGACTGATTGACTGAACTGAACAAGTATTCCTTTGGGTCTCCAACATGCTTTTTTCCAGGATAAATGGATACAGACACATTTTAAGGCAGATTGATGGAGTAGATGTGTTCTCCATGTCCTGGCCAGCACTGTGATATTTTTAGGGTCCACATTTAATAATTCTGATTAGTGAGAGGTGGTTTTTAGAATTTGACACGTGCCATTGGTGTAAACATAAGAGAGATGGACTTGAGAGCTGTCCTTAGTCATGTAAACTTGGGTTTTAGCATTTGAACATATTTAGGATTAGTGATCAATGGCCTCTGGTTTAGAATGGTATCTAGATGGATTTGCCTTTGCGACCCCCCTCCTGACTTCTCCCTGAAATCCTGTTAAGGGTGAAATGGATGACACTGTAAACTAAAACCAACCGGCAACTTGTCATCAGAATCCAGAGGGAAGTTTCAGTAAGAACCGAAAGGACTATATTTAACAACATAAGTGGAGGGTCATTTACATTATGCTGCTGATGACTATGTCTCCCTGAAAGCTAGAAATACTTTCTGCACTTGCAACTGACTAGCTCCTGGGTCAGAAATGAAAGTTCCGTGTCAATTAGAAAACTGGAGGGATGTCCTTCTGTGTGTGGCCTCAGCTTAATAACAATAAAATCATTAAAACTAATAGTGATACAGCTAATAGTGAATACTTATAATAGTCTATTAAATACATTAGCTTGTTTAATTACTATAATAATTGTGTGAGTTAGATTCTGTTGTTGTTCTTGATTTCCAGATGAGGAAATAGAGACACAGAGATGATCAGCATTAACTGTGTGGTTTAAGCAAGTGGACTAATGGGGCCAGAATTTGAATCTGCACTGTCTGATTTTAGGGCCTGTGCACCTAGTGACAAGGATAAACTGCCTATGAAGCCAGATTCCTCTTTCCTACATCTTTCTCTCTAAAGTCTATTGGTATTGCTCTTCTTACAAATACCAGTTTCCAGAAAATAAGTATTTACATAAGCATGTACATTGTGTCCTGGAATATGTGGTTCCTTTAACTGCTGTAAGTCAGGGGGTGCCGGGAAGAACCTGATTGGAGTGATTGTTAAAGATCATAATTTAATGTGTTTCCCTTTATTGTGTCTGAAATCTAGACAGTCATTTAGAGAAGGTTCCATTTTAGTTCAGCATAGTCATAGCAGAGGAAAAATGCCTGAGCATTGGATTAGGTTGTGTGTGTGTGTTCAGTCATGTCTGACAGCTCTTTGTGGACCTACGGACTGTAGCCGCCAGTCTCCTCTGTCCATGGAATTTTCCAGGCAAGAGTACTGGAATGGGTTGCCACTTCCTTTTACGGGGGATCTTCTCAACCTAGGGATCAAACCTGTGTCTTCTGCATCTCCTGTCTGGCAGGCAGATTCTTCGCCACTAGCACCACCTGGGAAGCACAGACTAGGTTGTTGTTGTTCCGTTGCTCAGTCGTGTCCAACTCTTTGTGACCCCGTGGACAGCAGCACACCAGGCTTCCCTGTCCTTCACCATCTCCTGGAGCCTGCTCAAACTCATGTCCATTGAGTCAGTGATCCCATCCACCCATCTCATCCTCTGTCATCCTCTTCTCTTCTTGCCTCCAATCTTTACCAGCATCAGGGTCTTTTCCAATGAGTCAGATCTTCACATCAGGTGGCCAAAGGACTGTAGCTTCAGCTTCAGCATCAGTCCTTCCAATGAATATTCAAAACTGATTTCCTTTAGGATTGACTGGTTTGATCTCCTTGCAGTCCAAGGGACTCTCAGGAGTCTTCTCCAGCAGCACATTCGAAGGCATCAATTCTTTGGTGCGCAGCAAAAGGCTGATTAGGTTGGGAGCTGGCTAAATCAAGAGCTGTTCAAGAGTTGAGATGAATATGGAATTTAATCAACACCAAGATGGGCAAAGAGAGGCTCTAAAGGCAGTCCCACCAATTCGCCCCTTAAATCTGAGTAGACTATACTTTTTTGGAGGAAAATATGAATTTATGGAAAAATTACTGTAATATAAGAGGGAAATCATTCTAAAACATAGCAAAGTTCAGATTCCTGATATTGTATTATAAGACAGAGGAAAAAATTAGGGGGAAAGTTTGTCCTCAAAAAGATACAGGGAAAGCATAATGTTATAAAATAGGTTAGAAAGTAATAGTAAATAGACTGAGATAAACAGAGATCAGGCAAGATAAAAAGTTGAAAGCAAACTGAACATAGAATGGTCACATTAACATGCTCATTGGAGACTGTCAGGTACAGAATTGATCATTTGGGAAATAGAATAATTATATAGGAGAGAAACTTGAGAAGTGAATAGAATTTTAGCAGATAAGGACAAATTGCTAAAAATGGTGATGGAAAAATGATAGATTTAACAGTTAAAAATCTGAGTTGGAAAGTGGCCCGGTTTTATAAAGACAAAGAACTTAGTCTGTTAAAGAGAGATCTACCTATAGTGATAGCCTGGCAAAAACATGACTGATTCATGTTGAGGTTTGACAGAAAACAACAAAATTCCGTAAAGCAATTTTCCTTCAATAACAAATAAATTAATTTTGAAAAAAA
Organism: Madoqua kirkii; assembly: GCA_006408675.1. Lineage (NCBI taxonomy): Eukaryota > Metazoa > Chordata > Mammalia > Artiodactyla > Bovidae > Madoqua > Madoqua kirkii. The sequence goes on along the minus strand of SJYC01090666.1, from coordinate 27,094 downwards.
GGATAAAAAGAAAATTCTAAAGAAAGTACTTTACACCCAAAGGACAAAAATCAAAGTCAGGCTGTCCTCAGGCTTCCGGTTTTGGTGTTTTGTTTAAGTAGTAGAAATAGCATTTAAAATTTGAAAGATGAAGAATCTAACCCTATAATCTTGTAACCCAGCTAAGTTATCTTTACTGACATATTGTGTTACCTTAGTGACAATCATGAATTGTCACTAAGGGGATATTTCTGTAACTTGCGAAAGTTTTACTTCAAATTTATGAGTCAAACTCTGTTGTAATGGATTCACATGCACTTGCACTTGCCAGGCAAAAAGATTCCACTGATGTGACTTCAAGCAAGAAGGAGGTACAGTGCCTTTCGATCCTACCCAGGTAGTCTTCTCAATAGGATAGTGCACTGCTGCATGACAAACATTCCAAAGTTTAGTAGCTAGCAATCAAGAAGTTTATTTTAATTTTGCATGGATCCAAGCATAGACAGGTTGCAGCGAGGAGGCTCTTTGGGGTGCTCATTCTGTTGTGTCAAGTCACTCCTGAAGGTGCATCCATCTGAAGGCTTCTTACTCCCATGTTTGACTCCTAGGCTGGTGTGGTCGGAACAGTTGGTATTGACTGATGTCTCTCTATCCTCATAGTCTCTCCACATGATTAGCCTGGGTTTCCTTACAGGATGGTGGGCCTAGAATGGAGCTGTAATAATTCTAGTGTAAGAAGTTCCAGAATATTGTGTCTGTCATGCAAGTCCAGATTCAAAGGGAGTGGAGGATCAGACTCCTGTGGGTGAGAGGATGGCATATGGGAACAAGAAAGGAAGAAAATGATGGCGGCTCTCTGGGGGTCACAGCACTACACTGTTTATCACTGCCCACTTCATTTCCCAATATAGAAGGCTTCAGCACTGTACATGATAGACATGAGTTTGAGTAAAGGAGTTGGTGAGGGACAGGGAAGCCTGGTGTGCTGCAGTCCATGGGGTCACAAAGAGTTGGACATGACTGAGCAGATGAACTGAACAAGTGAACTCAGCACTATACAGCATCATTGCTTGGTTAACACAAACACATAAAGAGTTTGTTGAATTTTATTAAACAAGTCATTAGGTTATTTAAATTTTTTTTTTAATTCAGAAAGCCTTGGCTGGATTGTTACATAGATATTTTCAAGAATTTTAGAGATATTCTGGGAAATTGGGATATTTTCATAAACTGGAAATAAATTACTTTTTCCATCTCAAAAATGGAAGCCTGGCTTCCACTATCCAAAAATTTGCCATCCAGCCTGTTTTTCAGAAATGAATTAGATTCAGATAGTGAGGATTACTGTGGTGACAGGACAGAGATATACTTAAATGTACGACAATTACAAAGTATAAAGCCAGTGTATTCATTTCTTGAGAAAACATTGCAAAACACTGTAAGAAACCAAGTGGTTGACTGGCATTTATGAATGGTAACACTTTGTTTACAGAATGGTGTATGTATGTATATATAGATACATACACTTTTGGTTAACAATGGTTATTTCTGAGGGTTGTTCTTCTATTTTGGGGGGATATTTTATGGTGATTTTGGATTTTTTTAGAGAAATATTATACATACTGAAAAGTGCATGTAACCTCTATGTACAATTTATAGAACAATGATAAAGTCATCCTTGAGCTCTACCATTCTGTTCATAAAGTAGAGAGTTATCAGCAATTTCACTAAGATGGCAAAGTAGGAGATCCCCAGCCTCCATCCCTCCACAAAAATCAATCAAGTAGAGAGCTATCCGCAAACTAAAACAGTGCTGGGAGAGTTCTGGAATCAGAGAAACTTCAGCAACTCAGTTGACTAAAACAACTTGAAAACAACCCCATAAAAAGGGAAGGAAGAATGTTTCTTTTCTGCCTTCATCATCCTGGCCCCCAAGGCCACATTCTTGGCACCAAAGGAGACTCCCCAGCTGGAAAGAGTCCCCCCCACAGGAGAGGCAGAGTGGGCTGAATGACCAGCTCCCATGCCCTTCAGGGGTACTACTCGAAGGACCCACTTCAGTCACCCCCACCAGAGACCAGCAGAGCTGGCGTGTGACCCGTAAAGACGGCTGCCAGTGTTCCAGTGTTGGATCCACAGAGGAAGGAAGCATGGTGCCCACTGGCCTGTCCTGCAGATGAGAACAGCAGCTTTTGCTGCCGAAGAGCCAGGGGCCCACACAGTCACCACTGATTTCACTGGGCTCTCACCCCCAGGTATTCGTGTTTGCTGACACCAGCCACCCGAGTCCCTCCTCACTCCCCTGGCCCCTCCCACCCCAGCAAAAGCCGGGGACCCTCTGTGGCTGTGTGCCTGGCTGACCTCTCTGGGCACCCAGAGGCTAGCCTCTCCTGCTGTGCACTTGCACACTGCTTGTCTCATGCCCATCATCGGCCTCCATGGCCATGTATGCACCTGTGACAAGGTCTGACAGCCATGCATGTGCACGCTGACAGCCAAGACCTCCGAGGCTGCTTGAGGTCCTGGATCTGGCCCGGTCACTGGCCTGAACCACTTAGGTGGGCTCACCTGCAGCTAGCCCCTCCAGCTGCACAGCTGCATACCTCTGGCCCAGCCTCCATCACTGGCCTCTGCTGCTGTGTGCACGCCCACAGAGAGACCACGCGTCACAGGAGGATATGCGGAGAGCACAGCCCCTACAGCTGCTCATGGATCCGGATCTAGCCCTGCCTGCTATCACTGGCCTGTCCCACTGCACACCTGCAGCTAGTCACTCCAGCTGTACGTCACATGCTACCAGCCTGACTCCTGACACCAGGCTCCACTCTGTGCCCCGGAGCCCAGAGTCAGCAGCTGGGACAGTCACACTGATACCCAGGACCCTCACAGCTGCTGGCGCACCTGCAGCTGTGACCTCAGCCCCTCCCGCCTGCCCTGGCTCCCACCACTGTGTGTGTGTTTGCAGCTGGCCCCTGCCACAGCCGAGTGTGTGTTCACAACAGGCTCCAGCCATACTGTTGCCTGCCCTGGTCCCTAGCCTCTGAACTGGGGCTCAGCTCTGAGAACCCCAACTGAAGATATTCTTCCTGGAGCATCACCAAAGACCATGCGGTTGAGAGGGTGCTTACTTGCCCCACCCCGGTTCAACATATTATTAGAATTCCTAGCCAGAGCAATCTATTAGACAAGGAAAAGAAATAAAAGGCATTCAAATTGGGAAGGAAAAAGTAAAATTGGCTGTTTGCTGATTGTATGATCTTGTTCCTAGAAAAAATTTAAAACTCCACCAAAATTTTTTTTATACCTTATAAATGAATTTAGTAAACTTTCAGGATACAAAATCAACATACAAACATACCCTTCAGTACACTAAGAATGAACTAATGGGAAAAGAAATAAAATAAGTCCATTTACAATAGCATCAAAAATAGTAAAAGGGAATACTGTTGAAATAAACCATGAGAGTGAATGACCTACACACCAAAAATTATAGTAATGAAAGACATTGAAGACACAAATGGAAAGATATCCTATATTCAGGAATCAGAAGAGTTAATATCATTAAAATGTTGATACTACCCAAAGCCATGTATCAGTTCAGTTCAGTTCAGTCGCTCAGTCGTGTCCGACTCTTTGCGAACCCATGAATCGCAGCATGTCAGGCCTCCCTGTCCATCACCAACTCCTAGAGTTCACTCAGACTTGCATCCATCAAGTCGGTGATGCCATCCAGCCATCTCATCCTCTGTCGTCCCCTTCTCCTCCTGCCCTCAATCCCTCCCAGCATCGGAGTCTTTTCCAATGAGTCAACTCTGCATCAGGTGGCCAAAGTACTGGAGTTTCAGCTTTAGCATCATTCCTTCCAAAGAAATCCCACCCAACTAGAGGAAGTCTTACGTGACCAACCTAGAGGAACGTCAGGTTCCCTGAGAGTTCTCAGAAGAGGTTGTGGTGTCAAGTTTCCGTAGTTAAGAAGCCGCGAGTCGGAAGAAGTGTCAGGTTGGGAGTGTAGGTCTGTACTGGTGTCCTTTTTGCTATCGGAACTGATCTGTCTGGAATCAGTCGTTCCATTACAGAGACGAAAACTTATACCATAGATCCAACCAGTATTGAAGAAGGTTCCTCATTCGCAGAAAATTAAAGTACCGACGTCAGTGGTAATGCAGTGATTTTGGAGCCCTCCAAAATAAAATCTGACACTGTTTCCACTGTTTCCCCATCTATTTCCCATGGAGTGATGGGACCAGACGCCACGATCTTCATTTTCTGCATGTTGAGCTTTAAGCCAACTTTTTCACTCTCCTCTTTTACTTTCATCAAGAGGCTTTTTAGCTCCTTTTCACTTTCTGCCATAAGGGTGGTGTCATGTGCATATCTGAGGTTATTGATATTTCTCCCGACAATCTTGATTCCAGCTTGTGTTTCTTCCAGTCCAGCATTTCTCATGATGTACTCTGCATGTAAGTTAAATAAGCAGGGTGACAGTATACAGCCTTGGCATACTTCTTTTCCTATTTGGAACCAGTCTGTTGTTCCGTGTCCAGTTCTAACTGTTGCTTCCTGGCCTGCTATAGATTCAGAGTACTCTCATCAAAATTCCAACACTGTTTTTCACAGAAATAGAAAACACAATCCTAATTTTCATATGGAACCATAGAAGACCCCAAATAGCCAGAGCAATCTTGAGAAAAGACAAAGCTGGAGGCATCACACTTCCTGATTTCAAACTATGGTACAAAGCAATCAGAACGGTTTAGTACTGGCATAAGAACAGACACAGAGAAGTAAACCCAAACATATCAGGTCAACTAATATTTGACAGAGAAGCCAAGAATGCTCAATGGGGAGAGGATAGTCTCTTCAGGAAATGGCTGTAGGAAATCTATATGTCCCTATGCAAAAGAATGAATTTGGGCCCCTATCGTACATCACCAGAAATGAACTCAAAATGGATTAAAGATCAAAATGTAGGATCTGAAGACATAAAATTCCTAGAAGAAAACAGGTGAAAGTCTCCTTTCAGAAGGATGGTATTACTTTACACTTAAACCAGACATGTATGTAAATATATTATTTTTTTAATCTACTTATACTTATTGCACTTACTTTTGAATGTATACATGTTATTGGTGCATACCAGTTGTAGTTGATAGTATGTAAAATTCCCATGGAGTAACACTTAGGGAAAAAGCCCTTTACCTTTAACATTATACATTCAGATAACCCTTAATGGAACTGATCTAATTTCTACGTATAAAATAGAATTTTGCTGGCATTAGGGAGTATTTATTACTCAATGGAAAAGCCACAGTATTTCATCAGTGTACTCAACTTGTGTAATGCACAATTTGTGGAGTTACATGAAATGAATTTGGAAAAGGATTTAAGCTCAAATATTACTTTTCTTTTTCCTTTATTTACTTTTTATTATCACACTTTGGCACAGAGAATACATTAATTCAATTTTTTCCTGCTGGGAAGACTATTAATTTTTTGGCTTTCTCTTAGAAAGAGATCTAAGAATGACAGTATGAGGAAGGGATCAGGAACCAAAGAGAGTTACTAAACATGTCCATGGTCTCTGGATTTCCCTGCATCCAGATACAGAGCGAATTACACAGGAATTAAATAGTTTCCTTTGCTTAAGTCTAATATTACCAGATAAGGAGCTAATGTGGTTTTACCTGGAGAGAGTCCCTTCTCTTTGCTTTTTTATGTCCCTTTGATTGTGTGAATGTGGCCAGACACATCATAGCCATAGAAAGTATCTCCAGTCTGCTGTTTGCTTCTCTTCCTCAGGTGTCAATAACCTCGGATTTCCCCATTCTGAAGAATCCCTTGCTCGCTCCTTCCATCTCTTTCTTGGAACAGTGCTTTCTAATGAAGCCTTTATGTTCTCTGCTTGACTCCCTCATTTCTGACTTAATGCAGCCAGCCTGGTTTCTGCATTCCATTCAGCATCTCTGAACTCCTGCTTTAAAGGTCATTGATGGTGTCCCAGGGACCAAATCAAATGGCCATTTTCTTTTCTTTAGTTTTTAAATAAGAATTGTATATCTTTAGCGGGGGAGCCTGGTGGGCTGCCATCTATGGGGTCGCACAGAGTCGGACACGACTGAAGCGACTTAGCAGCAGCAGCAGCATGTACATGATTATTTGATTTACATATAAAAAATGATTAGTACAGTTTAGCTAATTAACATATCTTCTCACATACCTACTGTCTTGGGTGTTGGATGAGAGTACATGAAATCTACTCTTAGCAAGTTTTCCCAAGTGGTTCAGCAGTAAAGAATCTGCCTGCAATGCAGGAGATATGGGAGACAGGGGTTTGATCACTGGATTGGGAAGATCCCCTTAGATGAGGAAACAGCAACCCACTCCAGTGCTCTTGCCAGGAAAATCCCATGGACAGAGGAGCCTGGCAGGCTACAGCCCATAGAGTTGCAAAGAGTAAGACACGACTATGCACACCCACACTACGGTGTTAGTAACTATAGTCATCATACTGCCTTTTTACGTTAATGCTTACAACAAAATGCATATGACCCAAATGTTGCCAATTTGTTTCTATAACATCTTCCTTGCACACTTCCCTAGCAGATCATGTGTTCAGAACCTCCTTATGATCTAGTTTCATTGGTGTTTCTATAGTGGAAATCCTTAGGATAGGACCTATGACAAAGCAATCTTTACATAAGCTTATAAGCTCTAACAAGTAGTAGTTTAGTAAGGCTTCAGAAATCATATCCTATCATGATTAAAATGTCTCCTTGTCTTTGAGTTACATCAGTGATTAATTTCTAAATGAGGAAATATTTCTAAAATGGTTCCCTAGACCAATTTGCATTTGAGTTGAATGGTATCCATAATGATCAACCATTTTCCTCTCCCTCCTTTTCTTTCCTTCCTCCCTCTCTTCTTCCCTCTCATCACACAACTTCCTCTTGTCCACATTTTTGGTTATTTCCATATTTTATTTATGAGCACAGGAACTGGAAGAGAGATCTTAAGTTGTGCTCTGTCCTAAGTTAATAGGAATCATTTTCCTGTATTTTACTGATGAAAACTGGCCCCTTAAAGAAACTTTGCTGTTCAGTGCAGAATTTTTTTGTCAGAGCCAGAAAAATAGCATTGATTATTGATGACTCCAAGTCATAAACGTTTACCATAGGAATTTTGCAAGCCTTCTTCAGTTTACAATTTTAAATTTCCCAGAATTTTTTAGTGTTATTTTAAAAGAAACTTGTAATTTGTTGGTGATAATCCAAAAATATATAATTGTATGCTGTAAGATGAACACACATACATGAAAGTAAGCTGGCCTCTCAACTAATATACTTAGATAGTCTATGGAGGAGGATATATTTTGGATACACATGCACTTAAGAATACACACACACCCCTGAGAGAAATTGTCCCTGGTAATTTTGGTTACATACTTCATTGCTACTGAGACTTTCAGTGAACCAGAATTTAAGATATTTCAATGGCATTATTTGGTAGAATTTTAAATTCTTCTACAAGAAGACTTGGAAACACATCAGTTACTCAGTCGTGTCCTATATTTGCAATAATCCCATGGATTCCAGCACGCCAGGCTTCCCTGTCCTAAAGGTCTCCCAGAACTTACTCAGACTCATGTCCACTGAGTTGGTGATGCCATCGAACCATCTCATTCTCTGTCATCCCCTTCTCCCTCTGCCTTCAATCTTTCCCAGCATCAGGGTCTTTTCCAGTGAGTCGGCTGTTCTCATCAGGTAACCAAGTGGAAACACATTAGGGTAATTTAATATTGCTTCTAAAAAGGATCAAAGTATAACTAACCATCTTACATGTATCACCTACACATTTATTTCTGTTTTGTATTAGAATCAAACTGACAGGAAGTGATTTCCAGAAGTTTTCTTAATTCATCCCTTGTCTTCCAACTGAGTTCTAATTAAGCTACTGTCAGAAAAATGGTTACCTAATTTTTGAAAAATGGTAACCTAATTTTTGGAAAGTGGTAAAGCAGAAAGCTTTTCACATCTGTTCTCAGTAACTTTCTCTCTAACTTCTCCAATAGATAAAGAAATTATTTTGGTTGTATTCCCTGATAGCTCAGTTGGTAAAGAATCTGCATGCAATGCGGAGACCCCGGTTCGATTCCTAGGTCAGGAAGATACCCTCGAGACGGGATAGCCTACCCACTCCAGTATTCTTGGCCTTCCCTTGTGGCTCAGTTGTTAAAGAATCTGGAATGAGGGAGACCTGGGTTTGATCCCTGGGTTAGGAAAAGCGCCTGGGAGAAGGTAAAGGGTACACACTCCAGTATTCTGGCCTGGAGAATTTTATGGACTGTATAGTCCAAGGGGTCACAAAGGGTCAGACATGACTGAGTGACTTTCACTTTACACGGTTGTATGATAGCTCTGTAGCTATAATTGTATTAATATCTATTTTTGATTAGCAACAATGTAGAAAGGTCAAAAGCAGTTCTGTTTTAAAAGATAATTATTAACATATCCTATGACCGTTGACATATTTTTTGATTCTCTGTAGTATTTCTCAAAAGTCTTTTTAAAAATAACCATTTTAATCTTGAAGCTTTAGGTCAAGTTTCAACACAGGACTTTGAAATGTAGTTTTTATCAAATTTCAGGTGATGTCTTTACTGAAATTGTAGTAGTTTGGAATGCAAGTCTCCTTTTGGATATATCTGGTTCAGTGATTTTATTTTAAATCATTTACATTAAATTTTTTCATGTTATATGTAAACTTTTCATTTCTCATGTTTTTATTTAACACATAAGCCAAATAAAACTGATTAGAACATAGTGATACAAACATGAACATGAGCAGCACTTGGGAAATACTACAGATATTTATATGTATATGTGTGTGTACGTATGTGAAGTAGTTTATTTTGATTTTAGCTTATATATTTAACAGTCTAAGTATACTTTCTGGAGAGTGAAATGCCATTTTCAGTTGTGGGGAAGTAAACTCATTTTATTAAACAGTAAGATACTTGTGGAAAATATAATTAGCTATGTTCTGCTCTTTTGATATCTGGTAATCAAAATCACTATAGATGGTGACTGCAGCCATGAAATTAAAAGAGGCTTACTCCTTGGAAGAAAACTTATGACCAACCTAGATAGCATATTAAAAAGCAGAGACATTACTTTGCCAACAAAGGTCCGTCTAGTCAAGGCTATGGTTTTTCCAGTGGTCATGTATGGATGTGAGAGTTGGATTGTGAGGAAAGCTGAGCACTGAAGAATTGATGCTTTTGAACTGTGGTGTTGGAGAAGACTCTTGAGAGTCCCTTGGACTGCAAGGAGATGCAACCAGTCCATTCTGAAGGAGAGATACTAAGGTTGGAACTCCAGTACTTTGGCCACATTATGTGAAGAGTTGGAAAAGACTCTGATGCTGAGAGGGATTGGGGGCAGGAGGAGAAGGGAATGACTCAGGATGAGATGGCTGGATGGCATCACTGACTCGGTGAACGTGAGTCTGTGTGAACTCCTGGACTTGGTGATGGACGGGGAGGCCTGGCCTGCTGTGATTCATGGGGTTGCAAAGAGTTAGAAACGACTGAGTGACTGAACTTAACTGAATCAAATTAGAGATACCAAGGGAATATTTCATACAAAGATGGGCTTGATAAAGGACAGAAATGGAATGGACCTAACAGAAGCAGAAGATATTAAGAAGAGGTGGCAAGAATACAAGCAGATGACACCACCCTTACGGCAGAAAGTGAAGAGGAACTAAAAAGCCTCTTGATGAAAGTGAAAGAGGAGAGTGAAAAAGTTGCCTTAAAGCTCAACATTCAGAAAACTAAGATCATGGCATCTGGTCCCATTACTTCATGGGAAATAGATGGGGAAACAGTGGAAATAGTGGCAGACTTTATATTTTTGGGCTCCAAAATCACTGCCAATGGTGATTACAGCCATGAAACTAAAAGACACTTACTCCTTGGAAGGAAAGTTATGACCAACCTAGATAGCATATTAAAAAGCAGAGACATTACTTTGCCAACAAAGGTCGATCTAGTCAAGGCTATGGTTTTTCCAGTGGTCATGTATGGATGTGAGAGTTGGACTGTGAGGAAAGCTGAATGCCGAAGAATTGATGCTTTTGAACTGTGGTGTTAGAGAAGACTCTTGAGAGTCCCTTGGTCTGCAAGGAGATCCAACCAGTCCATCCTAAAGGAGATCAGCCCTAGGTGTTCATTTGAGGAACTAATGCTAAAGCCAAAACTCCAATACTTTGGCCACCTGTTGTGAAGAGTTGACTCACTGGAAAAGACTTTGATGCTGGGAGGGATTGGGAGCAGGAGGAGAAGAGGAAGACAGAGGATGAGATGGCTGGATGGCATTACCAACTCAATGCACGTGAGTTTGGGTGAACTCCAGGAGTTGGTGATGAACAGGGAAGCCTGGTGTGCTGCAATTCATGGGGCTGCAGAGAGTTGGACACAACTGAACAACTGAACTGAATCACAAAGATACCAGGATTCAAGATAACCCAGCAAGTGTTGCAGACTTTTTACAACCTTAGAAATGTGATGTCTCTGATCATCATTAATTGTGTGGAACATGCTATTTAGATTTAATTAATCATCATTAATTGTGTGAAATGTTATTTAGAGTACCTTGAAAAGTATTTTTCTTCTAATTGAAATCCATTGCTGCTACTCTCATGGTTGACATAGATTCACAGTGACCAAATCATGTGTCTGATCTCTACTTGTAGAGACTATTTATTTTGGCAAGTGTTTGTTTACTTTGCTTATCTTGTAAGAATAACAAAGAAAATATGCCTTGATTGTCTTGGTCTTGTAACAAACCAATGATTGTCCCAGCCCCCATTTTAGGAATTTAATGGTTCAGCTGTTTAATTGAATGACCTAATCATAGGATTTGTGGGAGTTTATGATTAAAGGGAGGAGTGTAATAGTGACTCCATCTTACTTGCTTCCCTCTAAGGAGATCATAGTTATTACACCACAAAGGTGATGAGAGAAAATATGGCATAAGGGATAATAAGAGGGTAAGCTTTGGGACCAGACTGAGTTCAAATCCAAACTCTCCTACTTACTGGCTGTGTCACCTGAGGTCATCTTACCTCTTTGACCTTCTGGATCTTCTTCTGCAAAGCCAGACCAAAGAGAATATCTATTTCATAGGAATATTTTTAGTATGAAATGAGATAACGTATATAAAATACTTAGTCCTGGCACACAGCTAACAGCATCGTGGTGATATTTTAATAACATGAAGGAAACTCATAGTATCTTTCCTTCTTTCAGAAATGATTTATAATATGTCTCCTCCTTTCTGTGATACAGCCAATAACATTTTAAGACCTCTGGCATTCATGTCACCAGGTATGAGGGGATACTTCTCTTGTTTTTCCAATGTTTAAAGTGCCAAATCTGTACCCAAGTAAGGTAGAAGCTCCAAAGTTGATAATGTTTCATTTTTTTTTCAACTATAATTTTTTTTTGTCCAACTCTAGAATTTTGGCAAACCAAATAGATTGTCTTTCAAAACAGAATATATTGAGTGAATTGATAGATTCTATAGGGTGAAGCAAGTTTGTGGGATATAATCACAGGAGAAATGAACCTGCTATAACCTCAGTGACCTACAGCATGAATAACCCAGCTTGAATGTAAAGATAAGGTGTGCACATGCCTTCCAACATGGGTAGCTTGATCTCTGCTGCTTTCTTTGAGCATCACCACAAGCAGAACCTTGGGAGGGGAGTCCAGGCACAAAGAGGTTTGCCTCATTTCATAATCTGGAAGTGACCTCTCAGCTGAGTTGGAAGGAGGATGCCATTTATTTTAAAGGGATGTTTAGCACTCCTTGGGCTTTTCCTGGTAGCTCGGTGGTAAAGAATTCACCTGGAGAATAGGGGTTTGATTTCTGGGTCAGGAAGATCCCCTGCAGGAGGAAAGGGCAACCCACTCTAGTATTCTTGCCTGGAGAATCCCATGAACAGAGACCCTGGTGGGCTACAGTCCATGGGGTCACAGAGTCGGACATGACTGAAGCAATTGAGCACGCACACACTAGCTCTCCTTTCTCTCTGCTGTTCCAAAGCTCTTTCTCTCTACTGCCCACACCCTTTTCAGGATAGCTTTATGTTGTAGACTTGTATATAATCTTGATTTTGCACTGAATCATGTCTGAAGCTTAGCCAAAAATTCTGGATTTTCCTTCCTGAAGGTTTCATTCAGAAGTGAGTGTATGACTAGGGAACCTACATTAAAAAAAAAAAAAAAAAAAACACCTCCCTGGAGGATTCTACTGTCTCTGGCCCACAATCTAGCTCCTGGAACTCAGCTGAAAAAGAAACATCCCTGTGTCATCTTCCCTTGAGTTTTACCACGGGTGCACTGTTGATACTGAGTTCTAAATGCTAAATGTGTTGCTTGACCCCAGGAAACTGAGGCTTTGAAGGCCTTTAACCCCAGAGAATAATTAATATGAGAAATGGAGGTTGTAGGCGAGGTCCACTGGGGAGCTAATACAGCCCACAAGCACCCTGATGTGTCAGGGGACTGGATGGGGAGGTCAATGCCTTTCTTTGGTCTAGTATTTACTGATTAATTTGTTTGTTTAGCAACCATTTAAATGATTATGAGATCAAAGATGTTTTGCTGGGCACAAGGGATCCAAAGAGTATAGTGGAAAGAGTACAGGTTTTAGAATCTGCCAGATGTTGGTTTGACTCACTGCCGAGCCATGTGATTCTGAGCTGTTTACTTAACTTCTCTAAACCTATTCCTCATTGGCAAAGTGAAAATAATGCTTTACCTCACACGTTGTCATAAGGATTAGAAAACACACACGAGGCACCTCATCTGGCACTAGAAATGATTTAGCATGTACGTGCCAGGTAGAGTGTCTGAAACGACATTTTCTTTACCCCTACAGCAATGTCAAGGTGGATACCACTGATATTATCAATCTAGAAAAGAGAAAACTAAGCCTTAGAAAAAGTGGATTACTAGCTCTGGAGAGGCAGAGCTCTGGTTTGAATCTATGACTATCTGACCCCCAAACCCATGTCCTTAACCATGTGTCCTAGACGCCCCATCCAGTGTCATGGGACTCCCCTGCCAGGCTGGATGTGGCCAGGCATCCATGACTCTGTGCTTTAGCTCAGGGGGAACAAGGCACATTGAATTATTCCTTTGGGAGTATGCAATTCAGGCAAAAGAGATTGAGGCTTTTGCAAGGGGGAGGTGAGCTAAAAGGTCATGGGATTTTTTTTCAGGGCCAGAGGTCCTTCATAGTTCATGTATAAACTGTAGTTGAGGGCGAAAGCCCTGTGGAGCCCAGGAAAAGCAAGAGTTCACTTGATGATGGGCGACAGAGACGTCAGGTTTTGGCTCCTGACCATATCCAGTGTTAAAATCTTTGCTCTAACTCACCGTAGCAGTTGAGACCACTTAGAGTGAATATCTGTAACCTGATTTTTAGAAAGTCTCTAACCAGCATTCTGTGACACATATTGGCATTAAATTCTGGCTATTTGTACTTATTCACAAACTAGTAGCCATGAAATACAAGCGCACATAAAACTGCAACAAAAGGTGGCCAATATTTTAGGGAGGGAGGTTAAAAGTACTGCAGGGGCACAGGGGAGGGGACACATTTATGGAGGCTGGAGCACCCATCCCCTCGTCACCCCGTGTTGACTGTCCTCATGTAGGCCTGCCACCTAGGTGTGCCATAGGCTAGACTGATAACCCACGCTCTGATGTGGCTACCATATAGAAACCATTACTTACGTTCTTTTTCCTTGTAGGTATGTCTTCAAGTTCCAAATTGTGTTGAGTCCAAATTAAATAAATGCTTGCCATACGATGATAGTCCTAAATATCATTCTTGGACTTTTTTCATTTAGTTAATGGCTATTGATTGAAGATCAAGATGAAGGGATTAAATCATCTTGTTCAAATAGAGTTATCTTAAAAGGTACCTTCCGTTACAGTATGAAGTCAGCTTTGGAGCAACTTGAAATTCTTCTCTGCTTATCCCATCACTCCTAATCAAATGAAATCAGTATCATTTTCTCTGCAGAACCTGATGTTTTTCTGACTTAAGAGTGGCAAATAAGCATGATGGTTTTCTGCAAATTTTATTTATTTTGAGTAAACGGGGTACGTGGTTGTATGACACCCTAGCAGAATGGTTTGGTTCTTAACATTTTTTGATGATGTTCAATTACATGAGAATGTGCATGAAGTGCTTAAAGTGCATAGTCTAGAGCAGAATGTTCACCAATCCACTTACCCCCTCAAGAATTTCATAGATTGCATCTTGATAAAAGGTATGGAAAAGAATAAGCAGTGAATCAATGCAGTGTAAATTTACAGAAAGTCTAAGTTACAGATAAGCTGTCATATATGCTGTACTTACCAGTTCATAAAGGGTTTTCAGTTAAGATGAGGTCAGGGACTTTGCTCCTAGAAGTCTGTCAGAGCAATATTAGTTGTCTAATGCTTTTCTGTCTTTTGAAAAGTAACTATTGCTGTGTCCTTATCCGGGGACTTTTTAAAGCTGTAGAATTGAGAAATACTGAAAGCTGGTTCCAAATCCAGCTCTGCTGCTGATTAGCTGTAGGAACTTGGATGGGTCACTCGAGTTTGGTGTGCCTGGCCTGCTTCGTTTCTAAAGCATTCAGCAGAGCTGGACTGGAGCAGAGGGTAGTGATGTCAGGCATGCTTGCTGTCTCTCCACTGTTTTGAACACAGCCCACTGACCGAGGCCGGGAAGCCAACGCCAGCAGCAGCCTTGGTTAGGAATCATCACCTAGTGATCAGCTTTTGTACTTGGTATTAAGTCTCCGTGCATTTTCTGGACCAGATGATAATGAAGATCATTTTTATATGTACAACTCCATTCTCATAGATATAGAGATGTGAAGACAAAAAGACCTACTGTTTGCGGGTAGGTTAACTTTCCTCATAAGAAAGTGGAAACCTGAGTTTATGAATAGTACTTTTTTCCTCCTAAATCCATGTTTGCATAATTTCAGCAGATTTCATCTTAATTGTTTTCTTTCTTCTTCACCCCCTTTACCTTCAAACATCTTTTTAATAGAAATGTAATTACCATACGTTTCCTCATCCTGCATTTGGATCATGTTATGTAGGCTTTAGTCCACTACAGAGCTTACCATTGCCAGTCAAAAAAAAAAAAAAAAAGACCTTCAGTTGGGGTTAAAAGAAAGTATTTAAGAAGTGAGAGCCTAAAACCTCCCCTGTATATATATTTTAAACCAGATATTCTTACAGTAAAAGTGAATTATTGCCCCCTTGTGGAAGAGTTATATATTTGTTTTTTTCACACAAACGAAATTTTAGACAGGATATTTCAGTCTTCTCTTCCCTGAAACTCTTTGTCCTTCACAGTGAATCTAAAGTAGCTATGAAAACAACTTGAGATATTTTTGAAGCCACCTCTCTGTTTATTCTCACTCATCTTAAACCCTATGGAACTTTGTCTAAATTGATTTTCCTTTTCTGTTTGAGGTACCAGATATCAAAGAACTTGGAGTGATCAATATTGGATAGAACAAACTCAGATATTGTTCAAGTTACTTTTCTGTAATCTTGACTGCTTCACATGAGTTCGTAAGGACTCAGGAATAGAAGTTGTGTCCTATACCTGAAGATCAATAATTTTTTCCAGAGCTACCACTGAGGAAATTTTGAAACACCACGTGCAGGATATCTTAGTGGTAATACACTTAATTCATAAAGGTTTAGGTCAACCTCAGGATTACTTTTTTCTTCTACCCTCATCAGTTTGAACAATGAAATAAAATTTTTAAACTAAATGGGACTTCCCTTTCAGCAAAATAGGCAACAGACCTCATGCCTACTAAATTGTCTCTAAGAAGAGCAGAGAGGCCTCAAAGAGAAAGGAAGCCATTTTGTAATTGTCTTTTTGCAACAAAGAACAGTAAAATTTTACAGATAATACACAGAATTGGTTTATTGAATTAGCGCTTACAAGTTAATATAACTCTGCATAGGTAGCACGTATTCTGAATTCTGAATCATTTTCATGTTATATATTCAGAGAAACCCATTTTCTTGGTTATTTTTCACTTTGGATGCTTGTTACTCTCCACCAATGGCCTTGTAATATGAACAAGATAACTAGTAAGTTATCTCCAGATTGTATGCATATTTTCAAAGCACATGCTCTTTTTTTAATATAAAAATGAAAAGATTAAGTGACTACTTGGAAGTTTCAAATTATGACTTGAAATTCAAGATGTCTAGTAAAGTTTCCTTACTAGGTGGCTTGTTATTTTTCAGCACCATGACATTTACTGGATTGTCCCTAAAATTTTCTCAAAGAAAATTTGATCATAGTCATCAAACAACTATTGAACAATTTGCCAGTCCTTTAAAAAGACAACAGTCTCTCTGTGAAATGTTTTTAGTGGAATGTATTTTTTAAAAACCAGATAAAAATACAAATAATAAACTTCGTACTACTGTTATCAAGGAGTAAATAGACTCATTTCCTTTACTCATTCTAGCTCTCTCTCTCTAGCTTTCCAGCTGATGTAAATAAATAACCATCTATATGTTGTTCTGAACCATTATGAACAGTGGTAAGATTTTTATCTTGGGCTGTGTAGAATATGGGCTTCCCTGGTGGTGCAGAGGTTAAAGCATCTGCCTGCAATGTGGGAGACTTGGGTTTGATCCCTGGGTCGGGAAGATCCCCTGGAGAAGGAAATGGCAACCCATTCCAGTATTCTTGCCTGGAGAATCCTATGGATGGAGGAGCTTGGTGGGCTACAGTCCATGGGTCACAAAGAGGTGGACACGACTGAGCGACTTATAGAGGGTAGGTCCTAGTCATGTTCATCATATTTGCCTCTTTGGACTCCTTTCTAGATAAAAGAAGCTCTGTGCGCTTAATGTCTAAAATAGTTAGGTAGTAGTTCTTAAGGTTTCATGGCTTAGATACTTTTGTGACTGATGCCCCTACTGAGGAACATGCTTACCACCACAGTATGAATGCTTTTGAATGACAGGCTTTTCCTTATACTCATTATGATAAGTTTTAGGGGCAAGTTAGAGTAGTACTCCTAGAAATAAATTTGTCATGGCCTTAAAATACAAAAAACTTCAGTTCATAGCTGAAAACAAACTATTATTTCTGTAATCATACTAAAAGAGGTCATGAAAAATTATAGTAGGACATTTAGGTAATTTGCAATTTTTCTAGAATAATAGTAAACATCTCTCACGTGTAAATCTCTGTCCAACTTTAGGTCACTTTCCTATGCTAGAGTTTAGACCTGAGTCAAAAGTTAAGAATATTTTTAATGCTTTTGTACACATTGCCAGATGGCTTTTCAAAAAGGCTGTATCAATTTTATATTCTTATAATGCATCCTGATGCCTATCTTATCACAGTCTCACTAGCTTTTACATATTTTAAGAATTTTTGCAGTGACAACTCATTCTAGTTGGAGGTTTTAATTATGAGATTTGACTCTTGAAATATACTTAATAGCTATTTTACTCCCTTTATGAATATTTGTCTTTTGTGTGTTTATTTTTAGCTTTTAAAGTATTTCAGGAAGCAGCTGGCACTTTTCCAGAGAATTATCAATCACTCTTAAATAAATAAATCTCAGTTGCTTTAGTTTGCTATTGGGCAAACTGAAGTTGCTCATACAAAAAAAGAGAAATAACCCAATTTCTGTTTATTGTCTGCATCTCAGTCCTTGTGGCTTTAGATGTTGAAGTAACCTTATGTTACGCGTCCAGCACCCCATCTCAAGTCTAAGATTGAGTCAGTAGTTACAGACTTCTAGTCCTCAGTTTCAGCTGCTTTGAAGGAGCATTGGAGGTAAGTCCCAAATCCCCATAGTGAATTTCATAAATACAGTGAAGCTCAGGTTCCAGTCAACATCACAGACTGATCATTAAAATTTAGTAAAAATTGGTACCGGTTTCAGGTGATTAGCCTCTTCATCATAGCTGTGGCTATAACAATGGTAGTTATGGTCAATTACATTTGCATAATGTGGCTTACTTTGCCCTGTTGTGTGTGTACATGTGTGTCTACAGAGAGAAGGTTTTATCTTTTTCCATAGTCACAGCTACTGAATTTATTCTTCAATTTTTTTTGTATTGTATTTACCATAAGGAAATCTTTCTCAAAGCACTTAGTAATCAAAATGTAAACCCTAGACAGCCATGGTATGTTACTGATGTATATACAAGAACCATTGTTCCAGTGATGAAAAGACTGTTAAATATAGTAAGAGGAAAAATCATGTGAAGACCTTCCTTGAATTAAGGAGCTTTGAAAGAATGGAATTCATGTTTGACTGGCAGTGGAGCCGGTATTTTCACAGCTTCATGTAATTTGTGAGTCTGACTGATACCTTGGTTCAAAATAATCTATCCTATTTCTGATTCTAATAGCAGCAATCTACAGCTAGATGTTACGAGCATTTCCATAAGGGACTGTTCACCTTTTTCTGTAGAATAGTTGATAGGTTATCCTGTTGGACCATTTCCACATGTGTGCAAGTCAATGCCATTATGTTGGTCAGTGTAGCTTTGATAGCATCCTTCTGACTTTGTTCATTCTGATGATAATCATGTCTCGCTCATGATATTTTACACATTTTTTCATCCTAGGAACCCCACGTTTTTACATGATGCCTCATAAGCTTCAAGGGGAAAGATGGTTGTAGTATCTTCATTTTATAAACATAGAAACAGAAAGTCACAGCCATAATGTATTACTAGACAACTCAGTTACAAGACTGCCTACCTACCAGGTTTCTTACCTCCCAGAGGGGCCTTTCTCTATTAAATGCAATGTTTTCCTTAAAAATTGTAATATCTGGGCCAGTCATCTTCTTGCATTTACATAATAGGGCTGTAAATATTTGCTCTGTAGATCAAATCCTGCCTGATCTTGAAGAGGCCACTCTCAAGTACCTTGGGTATGCAGGATTTTTCACCAGAGTTGAACATACCTGAAGGCTGACAATCTCCTCATACCACTCAGACCTTTCCTGCTCATCTTGGGCAGAACATTTTCTCTTGTGAACTAAGAAAGTTAGGTTCATGAGTTGAATTACTCTTTGGGTGACTGGCATCATTTTTGCCCTTAAATGCTCAGGGTGAATGTGCTTGATAATGTAAAATAATCTGAAAGTACAGAAGTCATTCTCTGAGTCTAATTTCATAGTCACAGATGTTAAGAACTTAGGTGGAAATGAATTAACATGCTCACATGTCCAATATAACTTAGCTTCAAATATGTATATATTTATTAGGTTTAATCTTCCCAATTCTTTATATCTGAAAATCTAGTAGAGTTCAGAAAATGTGTGCAAGACCCCTTTCATACCTTATGGTAGGTTATGTTTTAATAGTTTATTACTCAGAGTTGGCTTAAAGTCAAAACCTACTATGGACCACAAAATGTTTTCAGTTCATTTAGGACTGTCCCTGGTCAAATCTTGACTAACCAGCTTTAACCCTTGGGGTTTGCAATATATCCTACATGAGAAATAGGGCTGACCAAAAGCAAAGCCCAGCAATGAACCAATAGCACAGAGATGTCATTTAAGAGAGAGGTCTAAGGCAAATTTTAGGGTTGCAATAAAATCTCCCGAAACATCTCTAGTTGGAACCAGTACCATATAACTTATTACCAGTGGGATAATCATACAATCATATAAAATAAGTTTTTCAATTTCTGAATTTTCTGCCACAGTATGAACTGCCTTATGCAAATACTGAATAATTTCCCTACCCCACAGTGTTCTATCAGCCAGCAAACACAAAAACCACTTGGCACTTACAGTTACATCACAATAATACATTAGGTAAGTGACATGAAAGTAACCTTCTCTTTTCAGTCATTAAGCATGGATTTGCTGTTAGTGAAAGTAGGGGACATTTAACATTCAACTACATAATTTATATGAAGAATTGAAATTATTGTGAAGTTTTCTTAAGATATATGCTGAATATACATTATTTAAAGAAAACAAATATTAAAATCTAGGAATGTTTGCATAAATATTTTTTCATTTAATTTTGTTTTGATTCTAAAAGAAATTCCAGCCTTTAAATAAATGAAACAGAAATGGACTGAATTTTTAAATGGTAGTCAGCAGTGAATTTTTTTAACAAGATTTTTTTCTTTTAGAGAGAACATAGAACTAAGAAAACCTTCATAAAACTTTAAGTGGAGCTTCTTTTAAAATATGTCATTTTATGTTAAGTATTTCTCTGCCCCCATTAGGTGTGTCTCATCATTAGACACAGTGTTACTAAACAGTTGTAACTTTACAGTTTCTTTGATTAATGAAGCCTTCCACTAAAGTTTCATTGGGTAGGATTAACTACATTTAAAGATGGCAAAATGCCATTATAACATTAATGCCAGAATTTAATGAGAACCAGAAGTTAACTTCAAGGACATTTATAATTTAATATGAGGGTACCCTTATATTCTTATTATTTTACCATAGCATCCTATCTTTGCTGAGTTAAACTTTTTATCACAAGAACAAAGTTGTACTTATTGAATACCAACTATGTGCCTACCAGGTGCCAGCATCTCATGGGTGAGACTATTTTCCATTCTCAAACAAAACAGACTATTTCTGATCAGAAAGAGGAGAAAATGAGAACCACCTTCCTCACTTAAAAGTCCCATGACCTCCTTTAATCTTGGATGACTCTAGTTTCCTACAGCACATATCTATCATCCTAACCTCTGGTCTGTTTATTTTCCATGCCATGTCATCAGCCACCTTCTCCACTCTCTGGATTGAAAAGCTGACCAGCTATGTCTGTGTAATAAAAGGATCTCAGGAATACTGGATTTCTTCGATGTAGGAAGGATGGAGATCATGGATTAGAATGGAATGTTCTATTTGTGGTACCAACTAGCTATACCTCACAGGAAGAGAAAGCTTACGTTTTGTGCAACCACATAATAAAATTGGAAGTAGGGACAGGTAGAAGGGGAAAGAGAGCTGACAGGAGGGTTCCTTTTACTCTGTGAAGAAGAACGTTCCTGTACTGAAGGTGTACAGTACCAAACTACAAACGCAGATGACCTTTCAAGCTCCTTCCTGTTCGCAAAGTCCCGATTCCTATGTGCTTCGAACCTAAAGCAAAATCTATGTTCCTTATTCTTTTTTCTCGCAGTTCTATGTAGACATACTTGCAAAGAAATGTTGAGACCTTATGAAGACTGGAAATGGTAACCACAAAGTGGAAGAAGTCAAAGACAGCAGAGACTAAGGGAAAACTGCATCCCCAAACTCCTGAAGGAGGAAAACCTCAACTATTTGCTGTGGTCTGGGCTTCCTAGTGGCTAAGGTGAAGAGGAGAAACAGGAATAACAGGGTGTGATTGTTTTTTGGTATAAGACACACCCCTACTAGTTCCTCAGAAACAAGCATTTTTCTTGCTCTCAGTAAGAATACCTTGGTTAGGAAGATTTATATAAAAAGCCATAAACCACATAATAAATGATGTCCCCGTGAATTTTTATAGAAAATAAAGAGGTATTCCACATATGTCATTTCAAATATTGAAATATTTAAATTTGAAAAATTCTCTAGCTGGCCTGTGAAACTGCATGAGTAGTAGTGTAAGTGGAGAACACTGAGGGAATAATGTTAAAAGCTAGACATTTTTTTCTCCCTTGGGACAGGGAGAGGGGTGTTTGAAACTTCTGGTATATTTACTGTAGATAAATGCTTATTTTCTTTTGACCCACTGACATGTGGAGTAGTAGAAAGACGTAAAGATGTCTAGTACAGGGCAGCATTGTTAAAAGGAGGAAGGGATAAATGGAATTTTTGTGGCAGAATGATATTTGCAAGACTGATCAGGCCGCTGGGAGGTTTTTAAATATGCCAGTTCCCTGTAACGGGAAGATCAGTCTCTGAGACAGCATATCCAATTTAGTAAATTATTATTATTCCGTCAAAATTAATGTGAACAATTTTCTCTTTGAGGCTGCTTTTTCCATAGGTGATGTGTTCCAGATGGGCTTTGTGTAAAACTCTTAATGTTTTGTGTTTTCTTTCCGAGAGCAAGAGCCTTTTCTGACATGTCTTCATTTCTTTCTCTTCCGGTTATTGTAGGGAAGAGAACTCCAAAAGCAAAGGAGAAAAAGAACAAGAAAAAGAAGAGGAAGCTGATAGAAAGAGCCCAGGAGCAACACAGCGTCTTCCTAGCTACAGACAGAGCTAACCAGTAAAATACAAGACACGGAGGGTGGAGGTTTTGCTTTGTTTTGGGTGGAGGGCAGGGGGTGGTGTTTTTTGCAAAAGTGCACACAGCTACTCTCCACTCCTGGACGTGTGGCCGCATCTGTGCTGCTCTGACTAGTACCTGCTCCCAGCAACCGGGGGAAAGGAGGAGCCGCAAGGTGGCTCTGTTATTTATGCTTTGATTTGCAGCGGGAGACTGTGAAGGTGGGCAACCAAGGCAGAAGCAGTGAGTGTAGAGCGTGTGACTGGGTTCCCTGTGTGCCCCGAGGTGGAGAGGCCGCCTGCCCGGAGGCGCAAGGCTGCAGAACCTCCACCCCCTCGACTGGAGAACTGACTTGTGCATATTTATGGAAGGACGACCCTTGGCAGGCAAAATGCTGTTTCACTTGTGACCTGTGTTTCCCACGTTGTGCATTTTCAAGCATCAGTGTATGTGGATATCTGCCTAGTGTTACCACACGTTGTTCTCAGCATCTGTTATCTTCCAACTGTTGTGGCTGGAGACTGCTCTTAGCGGCAGGAATTCCTGCTCAGTTTCACAGCAGCTCGGATGTGTACGTACCCTGCTGGGGCTACATATAAACCTCTTATTTACTGTATATTTATGCTTTTTTCTGTGTCACAAGTCATACCCAATTAATGTTATGTCTCCCGTTTCTAGTGGTTCCTAACCATTGTCCCGTAAATGACTGTTCTAGTTTTGCGAACTGATGAATGTTTTGCTGCCCCTTGAAACTTCTCTTTGTGGGCTTATTTCTCATTGTAAAGATAGGATAAGCTAGTTTGTACATAGGATCAAATGACCCCTGTCAGAAAATTTGAATATCAATAGACCTTCCCCACTCCTCACCATAGCTAAAGCATGAGGCATCTGGAGGTCAGATGCCAAAAACTGCCTTTGAGTCTAAGATGTGATGACTTTATGAAACACAACTGCGTGAGCAATTACATGCAGTTACTTATACTACTACTCATGCAGTTTCACAGGCCAGCTAGAGAATTTTTCAAATTTAAAGCAGTTCCTGACTTACAATGACAGAGCACCTACCAATATTCTTGGGTCAGTGCTGAAATGACCACCTCATGAGACCATGCATAGAACTTGAGGAGAAACACAATGAATTCCTACAATTACTGGTCAGCTCTTAACAGGGCCCCCTTGAACCAGAATTTCTGATTCAAGACTGAGAGAGGAACCCTGTGGAGACTTCCCAGGTGACTTTCAGAGTAGTTGTTTTCAAAAACACTATTGTCCACTAGGGGGTATCAGTTCTTAGAGGGTTTTGATAATGATGCTTCTTCCAGAAGCATTATTATTTTCCTGGATGATCCAGAAGAAAATTAGAACCAAAAGGAATGGTGGAAGATTTTTTTGAGGGGAAAAAACAAAGCAAGGTAAAAGCCTTTTTTCTCACCTTGCATTGGCTAAACTACCTCTTTGCATTTTTGTTTAACTTTTGAGTCAAAAGCATCTTACCAATAAGTATAAATGTCATGTACATCATTATGAAAATAATATTGCTATGAGATAAGCCATATATGAATGTTGTATACAACTTTAGGGTTTGCATTTAATCCTAAAGTGTTCACCTCCTTTCACATCTATTTAGACTATATTCCTATTTACTAAGTGGGGAGGGGGCTTCTTTATATAGTGCTTCATCGTTAATAAATCAATACTTGTTCTGTTTCTGGGATGTTCTTTTTGTGCATTAAAAAATTCAAAATTATTTTTGCAGAGGTATTCTTTTCTTTAGAGATACAGTTAGGGGGGAAAGCAATATTTTAGCAACTGTACCCATAAGTAGTGGTCTTTACAAAAAAGCAACTTTTTAAAACCTGTGTTTTAAGTACATTGAAGAGATTAACTAGCTATAAATTGCATTGCAGCAATGGAGTTGGACATGCTGAAAAAACTTAACATGCACACAGAGTGATTAAGAGTGGGGATTTTTAAAGCCAGACTCCCTGAGGTCTAATCTAGAGCAAACTGTCTTCCCAGGTTTCAGTTTCGTCATCTGTAAAACGGAGGTAGTAGTATTACCTACCATGTAAGGTTGTGTCTTAAGGTAAACTGTGTAAGGTATGGTCAGTACAGCATGGTATAAACTAAGCAATACACAAGTTGTTACCTGTACTCTTATTACCTGTGTCCTTGGCTATTTATTCCCCAAATTATCTTCTTTATCAACACAATAGAATATATTTATGAAAATATCCATTCCCTTCAAACTGTTTTTGATGTCTGGATATTCTTTGCTTAAACTTTTATAGGAATTGATTAAAGCTACTTGATTTTTAAGCCTCTAGTTATAAGCAAGTGAAGTGAACTTCACTTTCACGCATTGGAGAAGGAAATGGCAACCCACTCCAGTGTTGTTGCCTGGAGAATCCCAGGGACTGGGGAGCCTGGTAGGCTGCCGTCTCTGGGGTCGCACAGTCAGACACGACTGAAGCGACTTAGCAGCAGCAGCAGCAGTTACAAGCAAACTGCGTGCATGCACTCACGAGAGTAAGTGACTCAGAGACAGAAAGACTGACTACAGTGTAATGCACAGCTTCAGGATAATTATACAGAGAGATCTGGTGGTTTTCCACAAGTGGCTATACCATTCCTATACTTCAGTGTATATAAACAGAACATGTGAAACAGGTTTTCTTAGTATTTTCAGGTATCTTAGCATCTGTAGAAGTAAAATATGGAACTACAACTTTCTCAATTAAGAAGCTTGAGTGGTATTTTGATAGGGATTGCACTGCATTGTAGATTGCCTTCAGCAGTATGGCCATTTTCCTTTCAGTCCAAAAAAACTATCTTTCCATTGGCTTATGTTGTCTTCAATTCCTTTCATCAGTGTCTTATAATTTTCTGATTATGGGTCTTTTGCCTTCTTGGGTAGGTTTATTCGTTTATATTTTATTCTTTTTGATGTGATGGTAAATGAGATTCTTCACTTCTTTCTGTTTGGTGCTGTTTTTAATTTACTTTAAATTGGAGGTTAATTTCTCTTTCTGGTAGTTCATTGTTAGTGTATAAAATGCAGTATATTTCTGTACATTAATTTTGGATCATGCAACTTTATTGAATTCTTCGGGCTCTAGTAGTTTCTTGGGGCATCTTTGGGATTTTGCTATGTATACTCTTATGTTATCTGCAAAGAGTAACAGTTTACATCTTCCTTTCTAATCTCTATCAAAATAGCAATGGTACTTTTCACAAAACTAGGACAATTTTTAAGATTTTCATGGACACACACGAGACTGTAAATAGGCAAAACAATCCTGAAAAAGAAGAACAGAGATGGAGGAATCCCATTCTGACTTCACACTATATATGACAAAGCTACTAAATAAATCCAGAGCATACTGGCACAAAAACAGACACATAGATCATTATAAATATATATGCATCTAACATAGGAGCACCACAATATGTAAGGCAAATGCTAACAAGTATGAAAGGGAAAATTAACAATAACACAATAACAGTGGCAGACTTTAATACCCCACTCATACCTATGGCTAAATCAACTAAACAGAAAATTAACAAGGAAACACAAATTTTAAATGACACAATGGACCAGCTAATATCTATAGCACATTTCACCTCCAAACAATGAATTTCACCTTTTCCTCAAGTTGCACATGGAACCTTCTCCAGGATAGATCACATCCTGGGCCATAAATCTAGCCTTGATAAATTTAAAAAAATATTGAAATAATTCCAATCATCTTTTCTGACCACAATGCAGTAAGATTAGATCTCAATTACAGGAAAAAGAAAAACTATTAAAAATTCCAACATATGGAGGCTAAACAACACACTTCTGAATAACCAACAAATCATAGAAGAAATCAAAAAAGAAATTAGAATATGCATAGAAATGAATGAAAATGAAAACAGCCTAAAAGCTATGGACACTGTAAAAGCAATGCTAAGGGGAAGGTTCATAGCAATACAGGCTTACCTCGAGAAGCAAGAAAAAAGTCAAATAACCCAACTCTACACCTAAAGCAACTAGAAAAGGAAGAAATGAAGAACCCCAGGAAAAATAGAAGGAAAAAAATCTTTAAAATTAGGGTAGAAATAAATGCAAAAGAAACAAGAAACCATAGCAAAAATCAACAAAGCTAAAAGCTGGTTCTTTGAGAAGATAAATAAAATTGACAAGCCATTAGCCAGACTCATCAAAAAACAAAGGGAGAAGAATCAAATCAACAAAATTAGAAATGAAAACGGAGAAATCACAACAGACAACACAGAAATACAAAGGATCATAAGGGACTACTGTCAGCAACTATATGCTAATAAAATGGACAACTTGGGAGAAATGGAAAAATTCTTAGAAAAGTATAACCTTCCAAAACTGAATCAGGAAGAAATAGAAGATCTTAACAGACCCATCACAAGCACTGAAATCGAAACTGTAATTAGAAATCTTCCAGCAAACAAAAGGCTAGGGGACCAGACAACTTCACAGCTGAATTCTACCAAAAATTTAGAGAAGAGCTAACACATATCTTGCTCAAACTCTTCCAGAAAATTGCAGAAGAAGGTAAACTTCCAAACTCATTCTATAAGGCCACCATCACCCTAATACCAAAACCAGACAAAGATGCCACCAAAAAAAAACACTACAGGCCAATATCACTGATGAACATATATGCAAGAATCCTTAACAAAATTCTAGCAAACAGAATCCAACAACATATTAAAAAGATCATACATCATGAGCAAGTGGGCTTCATCCCAGGAATGCAAGGATTCTTTAATATTCACAAATCAATCAATGTAATACAC
>SJYC01090665.1:0-14131 GCA_006408675.1 Madoqua kirkii | reverse complement strand
CAAAAGAGACACAGATGTATAGAACAGTCTTTTGGATTCTGTGGGAGAAGGCAAGGGTAGAATGATCTGATAGAATAGCATTAAAACATGTATATTATCATATATGAAACAGATTGCCAGTCCAGGTTCAATGCATGAGACAGGGTGCTCAGGGCTGGTGCATTGGGATGACTCAGAGGGATGGGATGGGGAGAGAGGTGGGAGGGGGTTCAGGATGGGGAACATATGTAAACCCATGGCTGATTCATTACGATGTGTTGCAAAAACCACTATAATATTGTAAAGAATTAGCCTCCTACTAAAATAAATACATTTTAAAAGCAAATATTAAAAAAAAGAAAAGAAAAAAATGGAATAGAATAGATAGAGAGCCTAGAAGTAAACCCACAGACTTCTGGCCAATCTAGGACAAGGCAGGCAAGAATATACATGGTGGAAAGACAGTATCTTCAAGTGGTGCTGGGAAAAATGGACAAATAGATGTAAAAGAATGGAATTAGAACATCCTCTAACACCATATACAAAAAGTAAGCATGGAATGAATTAAAGACCTAAATTTAAGACCAGAAACCATAAAACGTTTAGAGGAAAACACAGGCAGAACACTATTTGATATAATTCTTAGCAATATCTTTTTGTGTCTGATTCCTAAAGCTTCAGGATAATTTCCTAAAGGAAATAAAAGCAAAAATAAACAAAAGGGGCCTAATTAAACTTAAAAACTTTTGCACAGCAAAGGAAATCATTGATATACTGAAAAGACAACCTTCCAAAAGGGAGAAACTATTTTCAAATTAAATGACCAATAAAAGGTTAATGTCCAAAATATATAAGTAGCTCATACAACGCATCATAAAAAATACTCAAGTTGTAAAATGGGCAGAAGACCTGAATAGACATTTTTTTTTAAAAAGAAATGCAGAGCGCTAACAAGCACATGATGATTAATGTCACTAATCATCAAGGAAAAGCAAATCAAAAGCATAATGAGTTATCACTTCACACGTGTCAGAATGGCTGTCATCAAAAAGAACACAAATGGTGGTGAGGATGTGGAGAAAAAGGAACCCTCATGCATTACTGGTGGGAAGGTAAACTGGTGCAGCTACTGTGGAAAATAGTATAGACGTTCCTCAAAAAACTAAAAATAGAACTACCATATGACCCAGCAGTTCCACTCCTGGGTATATATTGAAAAACTGTCATTTGAAAAAATACATCCACTCCAATGTTCATCAGTTCAATTGCTCATTAGCGTCCAACTCTTTGTGACCTCATGGACTGCAGCACGCCAGGCTTCCCTGTCCATCACCACCTCCCGGAATTTACTCAAACTCATGTCCATTGAGTCGGTGATGTCATCCAGCCATAACATCCTCTGTCTTTCCTTTCTCCTCCTGCCTTCAATCTTTCCCAGCATCAGGGTCTTTTCAAATGAGTCAGTTCTTTGCATCAGGTGGCCAGAGTATTGGAGTTTCAGCTTCAGCATCAGTCATATTCAGCATCAGTGAACATTCAGGGCTGATTTCCTTTAGGATTGACTGGTTTGATCTCCTTGCATTCCAAGGGACTCTCAAAAGTCTTCTCCAACATCACACTTCAAAAGCATCAATTCTTTGGTGCTCAGCTTTCTTTATAGTCCAACTCTCACATCCATACATGACTACTAGAAAAACCATAGCTTTGACCAGATGGACCTTTGTTGGCAAAGTAATGTCTCTGCTTTTTAATATTTTGTCTAGGTTGGTCATAACTTTTCTTCCAGGGAATAAGCATCTTTTAATTTCATGGCTGCAGTCACCATCGGCAGTGATTTTGGAGCCCCCCAAAATAAAGTCTGCCACTGTTTACCAGATGCCGTGATCTTAGTTTTCTGAATGTTGAGTTTTAAGCCAGCATTTTCACCCTCCTCTTTCACTTTCATCAAGAGGCTCTTTAGTTCTTCGCTTTCTGCCATAAGGGTGGTGTCATCTGCATGTCTGAGGTTATTGATATTTCTCCCAGCAATCTAATCCAGTCCAGCATTTTCATGATGTACTCTGCATGTAAGTTAAATAAGCAGGGTGGCAATATACATCCTTGACATACCCCTTTCCCTATTTGGAACCAGTCTGTTGTTCCATATCCAGTTCTAAATGTTGCTTCCTGACCTGCATACAGATTTCTCAAGAGGCAGGTCAGATGGTCTGGCATTCCCATCTCTTGAAGAAGTTTCCAGAGTTTGTTGTGATCTACACAGTCAAAGGCTTTGGCATAGTCAACAAAGCAGAAGTTTTTCTGGAACTCTCTTGCTTTTTCAATGATCCAATGGATGTGGGCAATTTGATCTTTGGTTCCTCTGCCTTTGCTAAATCCAGCTGGAACATCTGAAGGTTCACAGTTCACATACTGTTGAAGCCTGCCTTGGAGAAGTTTGAGCATTACTTTCCTAGTGTGTGAGATGAGTGCAACTGTGTGGTAGTTTGAGCATTCTTTGGCATTGCTTTTCTTTGAGACTGGAATGAAAACTGACCTTTTGCAGCCCTGAGGCCACTACTGAGTTTTCCTAATTTGCTGAATCTAAAAAATACAACTAGTGAACATAAAAAAAAAGAAGCAGACTCACAGATATAGAGAACAAATCAGTGGGTACAGTTGGGAGAAGGAAGAGGGGAAGGGCATAATATGGTAGGAGATTAAGAGGTAAAAACTATTGTGTATAAAATAACCTGGCATATTCATGTTGATGTATGGCAAAATCAATACAATATTGTAATTAGCCTCCAATTAAATCTATATTAAAAAATAATCTACAAAGATAGATTGTACAACACAGGACGTATAGCCAATATTTGATAAATATAAATGAGTGTGAGTTTTAAAATGTGAATTACTATACTGTACACCTGTAACTTGCATAATATTTTTACATGAACTATACTTCAATTTGGAGAAGGCAATAGCACCCCACTCCAGTACTTTTGCCTGGAAAATCCCATGGATGGAGGAGCCTGGTGGACTGCAGTCCATGGGGTCGCGAAGAGTCGGACATGACTGAACAACTTCACTTTCACTTTCCACTTTCATGCATTGGAGAAGGAAATGGCAACCCACTCCAGTGGTCTTGCCTGGAGAATCCCAGGGACAAGGGAGCCTTGTGGGCTGCTGTCTATGGGGTCGCACAGAGTCAGACAGGACTGAAGCGACTTAGCAGCAGTAGCAGCAGCAGCATACTTCAATTTAAAAAACAAAAACAAACGTGAGTGGGGGATGGGTGAAATGGGTAAAGGGGATCAAAAGCAACAAACTTCTGTTATATAATAAGTCATGGGATGTAATGTACAGCATGGTAACTGTAGTTAATGGATTTGTATCACAAAAAAATATTGCATATTTGAAAGTTGCTAAGAGAGTAAATCTTAAATGACCTCATCACAAGAGAAAAAGTTTGACAGATTAGCACTTAGGAAAGCCAATTTTATTAATATATCTTTGTTCTTCTCATAATGCTCATATCACCCATTTTAAATGGGGAATTTTCATGTCTTGGTGGAAACATTTGGAGAAGAGTTAACAGCCTCTAGGGTGTGATTTATATATAAAAATGATCATGATTCTTTCAAGGGACTACATTTTTGTTGTTGATTTAGAGGGGAGCTATGAGTAAGAGAGCAAAAGTGAATGGTACTTCTGTTCATTTTAGAGAAATCTGTGCACGATGGATACTACTTGATAATACCATGTTACAAAAAGCAGACTTAGTAACCTTGAACATGTTGACCACCCATATTATCCTCCTTATTTCAAAAGGGATAACCATTCTGCGTCTACTCTTGACCCATCCCCTCTTCAGTGAGATCCTCAGTATCCACTCCATTCATAGCTGCAGGCCTTCCTCTCTCTCCCACTTAAGTATTCTTTCTTTCAATGTCTTCATCATTAGGAATCCTGAAAAAGCAGCCTACATTCCTTGACATGTTCAGCCTCTTCCTATCCTTATTTGTGTCTTAACTCATAATCTTGTTTCTTTCTGCCACTGCATTATAATTGTTCTGACAGACATAGCAGTACAGTCCCTTTGCCAGAAACAAAGGAAAATATTTGCTTTATTTGCCTCAATCCTTTAATGTGTTCTATCTGCCATTTCTACCAAATTTGACTCCACTGGGCCCTTTCCTTGAGGACTTTTGTTTCTCATTTGGCTTCTATAACATTCCTAACCTGGGTTTCTACTTCTCTGGTTACTCCTTTTCAGTCTTCAGTTCTTTCCTGATTTAAATGAAAAAATATTGACTTTTCAGGGGTTAGCCCCCTGCTTAATCCTTTTGGTTTAACTTTCTACCTCCTCATTCCACCTGGGAAATCAGACCTTATGGCTTTAACTACCACCTGCAGTTGTTGGCTTGTAGGTCTGTTATCTCTGTCTCCAGGGCTTTGTTAACTATTTCCAAGCCTCCACTAAATATCTTTACCAGGGGACCCCATACTTATCTGAAGCTCAATATTTCTAGAACTGAATTTATTACTTCATCACTTAGGTTTCAGTTAAGGAAAAAAAAACAGTCTAAGTATTTCAAACAGGAAGTTTAATATTGGGAATTGCTTATACCAGTGATGAATGAGATGAGAAACTAAAATTGGGGTGACAAGATAACCAGATTAGCAACAGCAGAAAGCCACTATCAAGAGGGGGAACAGGATGAGGTGGAGTTTCCAAAATCCAGAAGGCAAGGCCACCCAGCTAGAGCTAGAGTTGTAGCTGAGGCTAGAGCTATAGCCACTAGGGAGGCTGGAACCAAACACAGAAAGCTTGTCTAAAAGAAAGTGAAATCTCGGAAGATTCCAGTCACCGGGAGAAATGCTGCCTGAAGCAAAGTGAGAGAGAGAAATGCCCTAGCTTCTCCCGACAGTCACCCCCAGTCTTCCAGCAGCACCTCTCTTCACTTGCTTGGAAACCAGGGCCTGGATAATGTAGTTCTCTGTGATGCTATGGCATAATCACTGGTTTACCCACCCGCCCCAAATCAATTCCTCTTCCTGCTTTCCCCACTTAATAATGAACATTTTTACATACCTAGTTGGTTAAGCTAAGACTCTTGTATTCACCATTTACTATCATTGTTCTATACATCAAATCTGCTACTAGATTCTAATGAGTCTACATCAGAAACATCTCTTGAATTTCTCCCTACCTCTTCACTTAAGCCTGTTTGATCCTCTTTGTCTCTCTTCTGAACTTTCCCATTTTTATCCTAAATAGTCTTGCCCCAACGTCACTCAACTTTTCATTTATTTTTCTATTAATACATTTATTCTGCTAGCCTCTCAAATGCTATCCTGCTGCTGCTGCTAAGTCTCTTCAGTCTTGTCCGACTGTGTAACTCCACAGACGGCAGCCCACCAGGCTCCCCCGTCCCTGGGATTCTCCAGGCAAGAACACTGGAGTGGGCTGCCATTTCCTTCTCCAATGCATGAAAGTGAAAAGTAAAAGTGAAGTTGCTCAGTCACTCTGACTTTGAGACCCCATGGACTGTAGCCTACCAGGCTCCTCCACCCATGGGATTTTCCAGGCAAGAGTACTGGAGTAGGGTGCCATTGCCTTCTCCAAAATGCTATCCTGTCCTTGTATAATAAAATATTTAAAATGTTCACATGGAATATAGTGTCCTTTTAATTTTCTTATGTATTTTGTGGGGATTAAGAATGGACTGGGATGATAGTTACTGTAAAATTTTCAAGGGTTCTTTTATGGTAAACTTGGATATGCTTGTCATGTTTGTTGACACCCCTGAATCATG
This sequence comes from Madoqua kirkii, assembly GCA_006408675.1. Classification (NCBI taxonomy): domain Eukaryota; kingdom Metazoa; phylum Chordata; class Mammalia; order Artiodactyla; family Bovidae; genus Madoqua; species Madoqua kirkii. Next base: position 8,354 of record SJYC01090665.1, on the reverse strand, counting down.
AAGGCAGGGACATAAAGGCAACTCTGGCTTTGAAAGTAGATGCTTAATGTAATTCTGATTAAGCAGTTAAACAGTATGGAAAGTGTGTCAAAGATTTAAATATATTCTCATATTAATCTATACTGAATCATTAAAGCAAGCTGCCGTGGATCACCTCCCCCAGCACTGGAACACATTGCTAATCTAAACACTGCTGAACTAAACCCAACTCTCAGAATCCCTCCCAGCGAAGCTCTTCCAAGGAAACACTACCAATAGAATGGAGTTAACAGAGGAGTCATAACCTTTCAGAGGTACAATATTTTTGATTTCAGGTCAACTTAAAGCCCTAGATAGTGGCAACTGTTGTCTCTCAGAAATACCCTCTCGAGTATTTCATGTCCGGTTTTTCAAACTCCCATGAAAGTACCCTTAAAGACAGAGAAAAGTGAATTTATAATTCTAGGATTTTAACATGGAGCTGACTAATTTAAAATTTAAAGTGTTTCAGCATCCTGATTTAAATATAAAAATTATTTATGCAACATAAAAATTTTAATATAAAACATCATGCAAATTTTGCATTCTACTCATAAAATGTTTCCATATAAAACCACTCCCCCAGCCTTTAGCATTCCCCCACCCCTCCCACAAACCTGGAGTGAAATCATGCTCCAAGATGATGTTTCATGCTTATTGGGTCCTGTGGCTTCATATACTCCTTGGCACATAGTCACTTATACTTGAAAAAAATGCATATTCCCCTTTAAGTAACTCAGCAGTGGCCCTTTGGTGGTGTTCTGAAGTTCTCTAGTGTCTTAACCAGCTCACTCCTCCATGAGTTTTATAACCTTAGCTTCCACAGCAGCATGCTGTCTGGATGCACATCCAACTCTAATTCTTTCCTACTGGTTCCCTTTCTCCCTCCTACTTTAGTTATCAATATAAAATTCAACCACAGCCCTTCCTCCCTATGTATGTTTTGAAGAAGAGAGGTTATCAGATTTTTTTCTGTAAAGGGCCAGAGATTTTAGATTTTACAAGCCACATGTCTCAGTCACAACTACTCAATCCTGTGCTCTTGTAGCACAAAACAAGACAGTATATAAACAAATGGCTATGGCTACAGTGCAATAAAATTTTAAGAAGTACAAACACATATGAATTTCAGTGTTCACATGTCCTGATATATTACTCTTCCTCTGATTTTTTTCCACCCATTTAAAAAATGTAAAATTGTTAGCTCACCAGTTAAATAAAAATAAATGGGAGACTGGATTTAGCCGCAGGCTGGGTTTGTTGACCGTTGTTGGTCCAGGACTATCCTGAATCCTTGATACAGAAGATAACTTGTTGGCTTGTGGACTCCCCTTGCAAACTCTTTGAGAGGCTGCCTCTAACTCTGTCTCAGCTCTTCACACTCTGCCTCTGGAGGCATCCAGTAAAAGCACTGAATGCATATGCCATTTTAAAACCACCCTGTGTATGGCGATAAGTACCAAACTGATATTTCCACTCTTGATATCTTACTCCAATTCTAGTTTTATTTCTTACTGGCCATAGACTCTTAGTACATTTCTGGCCAAAACCTGAAGTGAAATAGTAAAAACTCAAAAAGCAAAATTATTTTTGCTAAGTTCTCTCCTTTATAATTTCACTGTGGCAACTATCTTGTAGCATAGCAGAGCCCTTGTGTTCTGTTTAGAGAATCATACCTATACTTTATCTTCTGCCCCTTCAACATCAAGACCTCCCCATCTTTTTTCTGTAACAGGTGTCAGTGGTGTACTCTTTGTTCTTTAGAAGTGAACTCATTTTAGACACAGCAAAAGACACTTTTCAAAATGATTATGTGATTATGCATATTGGCTTATTTATATTTCTAGGGACTATAATTCCTTAATTGTATTCCCCCACTATCTTAGTGCCTTTTCTTTTCATTAGAGTTTGGCTTCATTTACCATATTAGCCTATGAAAACCGAATATGCTGTCTTTTTAAAACTGAAATTTTATAGACAATGATTGTAGGGCCCCTGTTTTCTGGCTTATTCACTTCGGCTGCTCAATGATTTTAGACTGTGTCATCCTGTGCTCTTCTACTATGGACAACAGAACAGATTATATGATAATGGCAGAAGTGTCAAGGAAGATCTCTCTCAAGAGGTGGACTTTGGCATGAAGCCTGGACCCTGGGTGTATGCCGATCTGGGAAAGAAGTAGCCCAGAACTGGAAACAACCAGTGTCTTGAGGTGCGAAAAGGGTCAGCATGATCAAAGTATGGACCAAAGGGAGAAGCTGCTAGAGGGTAGTCAGGAGGAACATGGGATAAAAGAACAGAATATGTCCCCTAGGTTTCTTGCCCTGTGCCACAGGATATACAGAGAAGTAAGGAAAACTGGAGCATAAATAAATCCATTTTTCACATGCCTAATTTGAAATGCTTGCTAAATAGCTAAATGGAGATACCGCATAGGCAGCTGGATATAAATATGGAATTTAGGGAAAAGATCAGGGCTAGAGATATAATTGTGAGCTGTATCAGTGTACAGATGGCACTTGGCACCAAAGAACTTTGTGGGCTGATGCAGAGAATGAACGGACAAAGAGGAGCAAAGAAACATAGACTCATTCAACCTTCAGACATCAACCATAAAAGGAAGTACCAGTAAAAGAAAGTGTCCAGGGAGGAAAACCAGGATCTGTCAGTCACTAAGAGAGACCACAAGAGCTGGGATTTAAGGCTTACATTGTTCCTTTCCCCTTCACTTTAGGAAAAATCACCAGAAGAAGTGAAGGACAATTAGGAAAATGTTGTAATAATCAAGGAGTTTGGTCTTTTCAATTTTTTTCCCCTCATTTTACATTCCAGAAGTGAAACTTACCAATAGTTTTATTTTTCCTTGAAAACAGTATTGATATAGAATGAACTCAAGTAAATTCTTAAAAACTATACTAAATTCTTTACATAAATGTGATAATGATACTTAATTTCAGGTTACCATATTTTACTATACCAATTTCATCTACACTTATGATGAAATAATTATTTCAATGACCCAACTAAGAATTTTCTAATTTCTTTAAAATTTAATGAAATATATCAAGTGAATAGCAAAAGCAGACTTCTGAGAATTATAGGTCCGTAGGCTTGTAATTTTCAACAGTGAGGATTTTTTAAACTTGTAATTATTGGGCCACTTTTGTAACAGCTTTCTGATGTGAGACCATACATGTCTGAACAGAGTTAAGTTCTGCACACACATACATAATCATGGTACTTGACTGGAAAACAAGACAAGTGTTAGAGTACATTTTTCAGTGTTCATTGTATAAAATAGGATGGCTAAAGTTTTAAGTACTTTTATTACATTTGTAAATTAAAATAACTATGTTTCTAATTTTTTTTCTTTTGCTTTTCTAATCTTTTTTTCCCATCATACATGCTTCTCCTAAGTTTAGTCTCTCCTACATATTACTACTATCTGGAAAAACTAAATGTGGTAGAGAACCTAGTGCTTACTTATATCCAGTTCTCTCCTTTCTGATCTTCAAGGAATATTCTATTTCTCAATCCTCTTAGTTCGGTGGGATCTTGTGATTGACTTTAATCAATAAAATTTGGTTGGAAACTGTATGTGTCATTTCAGGGCTGGGGCACTTAAAAGCAGATATATGCTCTTCATGATTTCTTTTCTTCTTTGGCTGTGACTAAAAAGGCAGAATCACAAGATGAAATTGCCTGGATTTCTGAGTCAATGCACAGAAAACAGTGGCCTTGGGTAGTTGGTCAACCTAAGTATGATTTTGCACAAGCAAGGAATAAACCTTTATTGTATTAATCCACTGAGATTCTGAAGTCATCAGTTACCTTGCATGGTCTGGCATTACTCTGTATGATGCAGTGTTTCAGGGTTCAGTTCATTTCAGTCACTCGGTTGTGTCCGACTCTTTGTGACCCCATGGACTGCAGCATACCAGGCCTCTTTGTAACTATGTTTCTAATTTTTTTTCTTTTGCTTTTCTAATCTTTTTTTCCCATCATACATGCTTCTCCTAAGTTTAGTCTCTCCTACATATTACTACTATCTGGAAAAACTAAATGTGGTAGAGAACCTAGTGCTTACTTATATCCAGTTCTCTCCTTTCTGATCTTCAAGGAATATTCTATTTCTCAATCCTCTTAGTTCGGTGGGATCTTGTGATTGACTTTAATCAATAAAATTTGGTTGGAAACTGTATGTGTCATTTCAGGGCTGGGGCACTTAAAAGCAGATATATGCTCTTCATGATTTCTTTTCTTCTTTGGCTGTGACTAAAAAGGCAGAATCACAAGATGAAATTGCCTGGATTTCTGAGTCAATGCACAGAAAACAGTGGCCTTGGGTAGTTGGTCAACCTAAGTATGATTTTGCACAAGCAAGGAATAAACCTTTATTGTATTAATCCACTGAGATTCTGAAGTCATCAGTTACCTTGCATGGTCTGGCATTACTCTGTATGATGCAGTGTTTCAGGGTTCAGTTCATTTCAGTCACTCGGTTGTGTCCGACTCTTTGTGACCCCATGGACTGCAGCATACCAGGCCTCTTTGTCCATCATCAACTCCCAGAGTTTACTCAAACTCATATCCATTGAGTTGGTGATGCCATCTGACCATCTCATCCTCTGTCATCCCCTTCTCCTCCCACCTTCAATCTTTCCCAACAGGGTCTTTTCCAATGAGTCAGTTCTTTGTATCAGGTGGCCAAAGGATTGGAGTTTCAGCTTCAGCATCAGGCCTTCCAATGAATATTCAGGACTGATTTCCTTTTTTTTTATATATAATTTTTACTACATCTATTTTAAGTTAATACAAAACACAAGGCATAAATGCCATTATTCTTGTTTTTTGTTTTCTTATATGAAGATGGGATGGTTGGATCTTTTTGCAGTCCAAGGGACTCTCAAGGGTCTTCTCCAACACCACAGTTCAAAAGCATCAATTCTTTGGTTTCAGAGTAGTGTTTCACTTTTTAATAGGATCAAGAAACTCTTACTCATTAGTTGTAATCTAAACAGTAGATTGGAGAAGGCGACGGCACCCCACTCTGGTACTCTTGGGAAAATCCCATGGACAGAGGAGCCTGGTAGGCTGCAGTCCATGGGGTTGCTAAGAGTCAGACACAACTGAGTGACTTCATTTTCACTTTCACTTTAATGCATTGGAGAAGGAAATGGCATCCAACTCCAGTGTTCTTGCCTGGAGAATCCCAGGGTCAGGGGAGCCTGGTGTGCTGCCATCTATGGGGTTGCACAGAGTCGGACACAACTGAAGCGATTTAGCAGCAGCAAACAGTAGATACACAAAAGCAGAAAAATCAAAAGGATATTTGACCAAAATAATCAGCTTGTGTAGGTTTAGAATTAGAACAATGACATCTACTTTTAGTGAGTTGTCTCATTTTGATGTAAGAGATTGACATTCTGGTAATGATGGTGCAATAATTTGTCATACTTTCTCAAAGGCTCATAAAATATTCTTAGATATCCAAGGCAATGCATGATCACCATAGTCTGTCTCCACACACCGACCCTATGCAACAAGTGTAGGCAGCCTATAATATGCCAATAGTCGGGGTTGATCAAGAGTTTCAGTCCTCCTCCTCCCACAGACACACTGAATGTACAGCTACAGAGTAAAACCTCTAAAAGAGATCCATAAACTAGAGGAATGACTCCTCCACATCAGGCAAATGAGAAAATACCCACTGTGAAATGGATAGGAAAGGCTGAGACATATATTTACCATAAACCCTACTCCCAGGATAGCACCATACAATTGAGAGGGTGCTTCAAACTCCCAGCTTCTTCCTGAAGATGGAAGAATTTTTGACCCTATAAGTCAGTACCTCAGCTTTTAAGACTCCCACCAGAGGGTCAGGCACCCAAAACACCTAGCTCTGAAAGCCAATGAAGCTTTTGTCCATGAGACCCACAAGACTATGGCAAACAAAGAAGCGGTTGTTAACTGGTACAAATGCTCACTATGGCTATCTCCCCAAGGCTCAGTGCAGAGGGAGCAGAAGAAGCAACTGCTCATCTCCCAGTTTTGACCTGAGAGAGGTCCATCTGCATAGTTTGAAAGCTGCTACCTGAGGCCTCCCTGGTGGCTCAGATGGTAAAGAATCTGCCTGCAGTGTGGGAGGCCCGGTTAAATCCTGGGGTCGGGAAGACGTCCTGGAGAAGGGAATGGCAACCCACTCCATATTCTTGCCTGGGGAATCCCATGGACAGAGGAGACTGGTGGACTCCAATCCATGGGGTTGCAAAGAGTCAGACTTGACTGAGGGACTAACACACACACCTGAGGGTTACGTTCCTAACTTATCACACATCCAGGGGCTGTCTGTGATCATCCCTGAAGACCACAGACACCAGTGGACACCTCCCTGTCATCCTGCAGCTGGCTACAGATCACCAGTATCTCCCCAGAAGGAGCTTCTAGACATACCTGCACCCCTGCTGTTGTGCTGCCACCTGAGGAATGGATCCCTGGATTGGCTGGCCCTGACAGCCAACAGCGCTTCCACCCACGAAACCCACAAAAACTGTTATTAAATGGCTATCCCCCAAGGCTCAGTGCAAAGGGAAAAGGCAAAAACACCCATTTCCTAGTCTCCCAGAAAGGAATAAATCTTTAAAAGCTTCTGCCTGAGGGCCAGGCATTTAACTTAACACGCACTTAGGGGCTGACAACTATTGTTCTTTGAGACCAGGGAAGCTGATGGACACTTCCTCCATTTTCTCCCCATAGGCCACTCCAGGTAACAAGTATCTCCATGAGGGGAGACATACTCACATGGATACCCCAGCTTTCATGGCTGCTGCCTGAGGGACAGGCCTCTGATCTCCTGGCTCTAAGAGTCAATGGGGATGGCACTCATGATCCCACACAAATGCAGCAAAAAAAAGAAATGATTCTTAGTGGGTATAGAAGCACACCTCCTTCCCCTCCCCATGATGGTTAAAACCCCAACCCAGACTGAGTGACCAGGTGAAAATGACTATTCTCCAAGTTCTCCCAGGAAAGGGCTTACCTACATAATTCCTTATATATATATACACACACACATATATATACACACATACATACACACACACACACACACACATATATATATATGGCTGGTTTATTTTGTTGTATAGTACAAACTAAAACAACATTATAAAGCAACTATACTCCAATAAAAATTAATTTTAAAAAGTTCATGTCAAGGCAAACAGCACTATGAACAGAGCTAGTGGAATTAATGGAATTCCAGCTGAGCTATTTCAAATCCTGAAAGATGATGCTGTGAAAGTGCTGCACTCAATATGCCAGCAAATTTGGAAAACTCAGCAGTGGCCCCAGGACTGGAAAGGGTCAGTTTTCATTCCAATACCAAAGAATGTAAAAAGCACCACACAATTGCACTCAATTCACATGCTAGCAAAATAATGCTCAAAATTCTCCAAGTTAGGCTTCAACAGTACATGAACTGAGAACTCCCAGATATTCAAGCTGGATTTAGAAAAGGTAAAGGAGCCAGAGATGAAATTGCCAACATTTGTTGGATCATAGAGAAACCATGAGAATCCCAGAAAAAATATCTACTTCTGTTTTACTGACTACACTAAAACCTTTGACTATGTGGACCACAACAAACTTTGGAAAATTCTTCAAGAGATGGGAATACCAGGCCACCTGCCTTCTGAAAAACCTGTATGCAGGTCAAAAACCAACAGTTAAAACCAGACATGGAACAACAGACTGGTTCAAAATTGGGAAAGGAGTACATCAAGGCTGTATATTGTCACCCTGCTTATTTAACTTATATTCATTCAGAGTATACCGTGAGAAATGCCAGGCTGGATGAAGCACAAACTGGAATCGAGATCACAGGGAGACATATCAATAACCTCATATATGCAGATGACAACACCCTAAAGTGAAGAGGAAGTAAAGAGCCTCTTGATGAAGGTAAAAGAGGAGAGGGAAAAAGCTGGCTTAAAACTCAACATTCAGAAAATGAAGATCATGGCATCCGGGCCCATCACTTCATGGGAAATAGATGGAGAAACAGTGGAAACAGTGGCTGACTTTATTTTCTAGGCTCCAAAATCACTGCAGATGGTGATTGCAGCCATGAAATTAAAAGACGCTTGCCCCATAGAATAAAAGCTATGATGTAGAAGAAAACCTATAGAGTGTGTTAAAAACCACAGACATTACATTGCCAACAAAATTCTGTAAAGTCAAAGCTATGGTTTTTCCAGTAGTCATGTATGGATATGAGTGTTGGACCATAAAGAAAGCTGAGCATCAGAGGAGTGATGCTTTTGAACTGTGGTGTT